>CM055819.1:56686416-56740167 GCA_029582265.1 Zoroaster sp. YZ-2022 | reverse complement strand
TCCTTTTTTTTATTAAAATTATATGACATGATTTTATTATCTGTATTTAGCTGATGTTGCAGCAGATCAAATCAATTTCCCTGAATAATCCAAGCTTCAAAAATCAACATTAATTCTATGTTCGCACAACCATTGAGAAATAATTTGCAAAAACTACCAAGACAGTTTCGGTACATGTTGATCAAACCCCGTCTTAAAAAGAAATAAACCCTCTGATAACATCATAGCATATATTTGTATTTAAAAAAATGTATTTGCTGTTAACATATATTGGATATTACCACCTCCCGCCCTCCGCGAGTAAGGTTATGTAGCTCATTTTAATAGTCTTGGGTTTTAGCACATCTTCTTTACTTTCGCTTGTTTTTCCCCCTTCTCACTTCTCACCTATTTATACCCCTTTTAAATAATTTCGAAGTGATATTTTCGTGTGCGATACTCGTACGAACGCAATTGTAAACATTTTGATCAGACAAGTTTAATTGTTGGCGCACCCATATAGAAAGATAATGATTCATCAATGAGAAGTAATCTGAATTTCCTCTGTTCTTTCCCCCGAACTGAATAATAGTGCCGCCAACTGAATGCCAAGCAAAACCCAAGTGAGGACCAAGTGTGAAGCCACCCCCACCGACACCCCGATTAGAAACCACAATGAAAATTTCCCCAAACAAACACAGCAAACAGCTGAGAGGAATACAATTTTGGCGGCACCCGCTAAGGGTCTATTGCCAGAGAATAAGTAATAGAAATTTAGTAATCACATTAACATAGATTAAAATAAATAAAAAATCTTAACGATATCATTGCACAAAAGACTCTATAGGACCCAACACAGGTTCCACCGACCTTGTCCCAAACTCGGACCCAAGTGCGAAGCCACCCCCTTTCCACACAGACATCCCAATCAAATAGCCCAGTGAAATGTTCCCCAAACAATAAGTATGCTAGCTCTGTTTGAACCAATATACAACATTAAATAACCAACGTGTGAACATTCCAGCTTATTATGTCGTTATTCATTCTTATGTGGAATTTAGGACAGATGTGTCTCTCCATCAAACTTCCTTCTCTCGCTTTTAGATTCATGATTTCACATTCAAAATAAATTTTATAAAGTATACATGTACACAATCACCGACATTGGTCTACAGCAAAGGTAAACTACAGTTGGCTCTAAAACAAGAACCTGAACCTGATGATGAAAAACAAGCTGTCGTTGGTTTTAGTACTGGTTGCAGTAATGGCGAAGCTAAAGATGTGAGTTAGGAGGCACACAGACTATGCTGTTGCTATGTAGGGAACTTTCCACCAACCAGAGGCGACGGCGTTGTGGCGCGGTTCATTAGAGCCAATGACTACAAACCGCACCGTGACCCTGGATACTCAGGGATCGCGTTGTATAACCATGCTGCACTTTGTATTACTGTTTGTAAACAATACTGTAATGATGATCGTGATTCCTGTGTTCCATAAACCTGATTAAGTATGGACTTAATCTGTCCTGTATTTTACTCATGGAAAGAGCTACATGGTTTTCAGTTTTGGGAGAGGCAGGCACCTCCCCACATTTTGGGAAAACAAATGTCTGGTCATATTAGTGTTGTCGGTAATTACCCACTCTGAAAATCCTACCTACGTCAGTCAGAAAAATTTGCTTCCCCACACCGCCAAAGAAAATGCTCTCTGCTACGCCCCTGCTTGTGGGGATTTTTAAGTTAAACATTAATGTTAGTAGGCCTGTATTAACTTGCATATAGTTGACGTGAGCGGACAACTATAAACAGACATTATAAACAGTGTTACTAACGCTACTTTGGATGTTTCCATACATTGTTTTGCTCCAGTTAATAAACATCTGAGCAATTTTTTTTCAGTGTTTCAAATAAAAAGTCCCATTAACCCTATCAAAAGCACTTTTCATAATCTAAAACCAAACAAACAAACAAACAAAACAGAATTGCAGTGGTTTTATTATTGTTTTAACTAAAATGAATAGCATTACTTAGTTTAATATTGTTACCAATGAATCTGGTCTTCTTGGATTATGTCCCCTGTGACTTTAGTGAGATGTTATTTTGTAGTCTATATTTAGTAAACTTATTGGTCTCCAATTCTTCAAACTTGTTCGATCGCTTTTTTATATATAATAGAGATATAAGTACTCTGATCGCTTTTTTTTTACTGTGAATTACTCTGAATTGCGATACTGATAATTCGCCTTTTTTAAAAGCTTCTATCCATCGATTGAATAAATAGTTATTTTATATTTCCCCAAAACTCTCTGTAAAATTCTACTGTAAAACCGTCCGTGCCTGGACTTTTGTTGTTGTTAACAATTCCAGTGCATGTTTATATTCTTCTTCAGTAATCATTCATTCACATATTTCCCTTTTTTCGTCATTGAGAGTAAAATCAAAGGTGGTTTCATTTAAACAGGTTTATAACTGCGCTACAGAGGGTGATTTAGAAGAATATATTCTGTCATAGAACATCTTTACTTTGTTGAGTATGTCATTAGGGTCTTTTAGCAAAACACCTTCAGCGTTTTTCAACCTTGTGATATTTTTTCTTGTTGTATTATGCTTCTCTAAACCTAGAAAATATTTGGTGTTTTTTCTCCTTCCTCGAACCATTTTTCTCTGGACCTGACCTTTTGATCCTCGATTTCCTTATCATAGATGGTTTCTAATGTGTTGCGTAGTTTATCTGCCTTTTCTGATTGATCACTACAATTTTTACTCAACATGCTTAACTTATTGTACAATGATCGTTTCAAGTTTGTCTCTATACATTTTTTTTTCTGTTTTGAATAATGAATAATAAAATCTTTGATTTTCATCTTTATCATCTCCCAGTGTAGTCTTTCGTCTTTGAATTGATTAGATAATTGAAGTGATAAGTCTTTTATATTTGAATTCATTTTGCATTTGAATACTCGGACATTTATTAGGGAGCTGTTAAATTTCCAACATCCCGGTCCTCTCTTGCACTGGCGTAAATCCGTGATTAAAAGTGTGGGGGGTGATTTTGAAATTTTGGTGCACGGTATAGCTTGAAGTTCTGAAGTCGACAAATATTCAGAATCTTGCGGCAACAGTACAGATTATACCCCCACAAAAAATCAACAATAACAACAACAACAACAAATAATAATAATAATAAAAACGAGCAACGAAAACTTACCAACAGTAATATAAATGCCTCCTCTGTTTTTATTCGATATTCAGGATTTCAAATAAAAGCAGCCAAGATATTTTTTATTTCTAAGAAAGGGTGAAATGTAGGAACGAAACTTAACTAGGAATAATGGTCTTACACTATACACTAAAATGCAAAACGTCTGAATGAAAGTGTCGATAGCGGTTTTCCTGAAACCTTTTTATGAAATACCTTCTCCTCAACTATATGAATGCATTTAACAGAAATGTCCAAATACATTTCGCCGGATCTCTGACCGATTTGCGAAGTCCTTTTCTATGTCTGCGATATTGACATCTTGTAGCATTTGCTGATGAACATGGCACACAGCGATGTGGTTCAGCCGGACTTGACTTACTGTGCTTCTAAGCCAAGTCTTTAAGCGCCTCAATGCCAAAAAACATTACTCACATGTGCAAGATGTTACCGGGCAGACAAGTAGAAGCTTCAGAAGTACAAATAGTTGTGGAAACGGGCTACGGACCTCTTTAACCATGTTACAATATGCAAGCTTTGCGTTGTGAAGTGAAGATGCTGCTGTATAGTGTGTTTAAACATGTCAAGTTGAATTTTGAGAGCAGAGTAGTTCAGCTCTGGGTACTGTTTAACAACCTCGTTGTTCACTTTCCCAGAGGGGATCATCGCGCGCCCTCCAGCTCTTGATATTGTGATAGGCCAGACTTCATATTGTTAAACCTATCACATAGGTGACTCTCCGCAACATCAATAAATTTGCGCGACCACTACTACGGACTGAAGGATTCTATATCCAAAGTCCATAACCCAACCCAGACGGGATCTCCTATATCCTAAGTCAACCACCTCCATCCCCTGTGCTTGTTAACTGATTCAGTTCAGTGAGCACACACTCCCCCCAACCCCTAGGATCCTAGTCTCAACAGTTCCCGCCTGCGCGCCTCAACGAACTAATCTCCAGCATCCATTCATGGGATGATCCTCCAGCAGTCTACTTAAGCAGCATTTTCCAGAGTCCGGCATTCTCCTGAGGGACGATCAGAGCATACTGATCGAAACGTCGAGTTGTACCTCCAGTTCTTTTCAGAACTAATTACTACTCCATTGAGATTCCACATGGTGTCACCGCAATTAGTCTTACTTATCATCCTCACCATGCAAAGCTACAAGTTTTACCTAATAAATTTGAAGTGTTGAACCCGGTAGTGTTCCTCTGCGTTTGCTGGTTGGTAGTGTTGTGCTTGCCCCGTGTACCACTTTGGTGGCTTGCTCTGGCGTGGCAGCGTAAGTTGAACCAATTCATACTCTTCAGCTTTGGTGACAACTTCTTGAAACACTTTGCTGAAATGATCACCTGATCACCAGGTCAACAGTGACTGTTACAGCGGACATCATTCCTAAATCCAACAAATTATAATTTAAAATGATTAAAATTAGTTATATTATCGGTACGCATTATAGAGACATTATAAGGACAGCACGACAAGCAAAGTGGAGATGGGCACATTGGCTAAAGGAAACATAACAATAGATGGAGAAAGAAACTAAGAATTGGCGCCCAAGAACAGGAACAGTAGAAGAGGTAATGACGACATCAGGAACATGACGGACAGGAACAGAAAGAAATAGAGATGAACGGCATTTGCACAAGAAGGACGAAATCCTACTCTGAATGATGATAATGAAGATGACGATGTTACTTCATAGGGACTGAGCATTGGCAATTTGATGTGACAAAAGCCAGTCTTACCTGAGATATTGACAGACATAGCCTGCAGTGTACTATGCAGCTGTTCCAAGAGTGCGATGGGCTTCACTGCCACCATCAAACCAAAAATTAGAGTCTCCCCTTTTGGAACCTGTCTAGGAGGCCATTTGCCTTCGCTGCTGTCTCATCACTTGCAGATTGTGCAATTTCCTTAAGTGTGGTCAGAACAACTGGGTAGTTGTCAATCGCAGACTGTATGGCAGTGTGTTGGACACATCGGTCTGATGGTACGTGGATATGGGTTGTCATTACTTGCTTCAGATGCAATCTTCTTAAATAGAACCTGGGTTGGTAACAAAGAAAGAGTAAAGTTGATTTTACACATTCTCAACCGCAAGGGTTGCATTCTGTGAAAACATTAGCATAATAAAATTGTAAAAGATTATCGGGAAGCGTTATTTAACACTTGAGGGATTTTTTTTATTGTCTTCGTCACGTAGGCTGGATTCGTGTGGTGATAATTTAAACATACCTTAGACTTTCCAGATATGTTGAAGATGACGCCCAAATCATGCACCCATTGAATTGCATCACGAACCAGAGGACATTCCGCCACACACTGCTGAACAGCAAGGTTGGACAGGTGTGCTCCACAGTGGAAGTAAAGGGCCATATGCTGGCGTTCTCTTATTTTGGCTTGGCAACCATTGTATGGGCCGCTCATATTGGCAGCACCGTCATATTTCTGGCTTCTTAGGCAGTTCATAAAATTCGATAAAATCTTCATGGACATTCAAGTCAGAGTCCACATGCGGAATGCATACGGTACACATTCTTGCTCTTTGCCAGAAACATGTTTGCGTTCCATCAACCATAACTGCGAACTGCTCATTTTGATTTATTTCCCTCGATATCTGTCTGAGTATTGTGTGACTGAAGAGTTCCAATATCTCTTGCTGTGCCTGTGGTGATATACGAAGTTGATTGTCCGCATAAGGTACTGTCTGAGGTCTTCGTCGTCCTTGGCTGTATAAGATTTCCCTCATTTGCATTGTGACCACGGAATGCCAAACCTTGCCGAAGCAGGAACTGGATTGACGTGCAAACTATATGCATTGATTTCCTGGCTACTTCCTGCTGATGTTGCACTTGGTCGTACATTAAAGCTGTAACTGTGGGTTTCTTGATAGCTCTCAACTAATTGACGGCTAGCTGATGGGTGTCGGTGTGTTGATGGTTATCAAACGTTTCGGTAGCCTTCTTCCAATTGTCAAATCCAGTGGAGATGAAGGCATGCAGGCTCTTTTGATTTGGCTAACTGTAGCAAACCATCTCATTTGCCTTTGCGCCAAAAAAATAAAATAAAATAAAAAATACACGTTCTTTACCGGCGACGTAGTGGACCCAGGCGTATTTCTCAAACCACTTTTTTTGAAAGAAGATGATTTGGCTTTTGGTCTTTTTAGGCGGAATTATGGATACATCTGGTTGACAAGGCTCATTTAGATGTTCAATGCTCCTTTCAACGCATACATCATGTATACTGCCGCCGGTGTTTCCCTCATCTTTACAGTCTGTAGGCCTACTAGATGTTGAGCTAATCGGATCATCGGTCTCGGCAGGAGCCTTGAAGAAATTAGTTATCTTTGTTACCTTGGCCCTCTTTGCCTTACTCGCCATATTCATGCACTATGAAGGAATTTGAGTAGTCTGCAAAAAAAATGTCAACGAGTATTGGACATACTTCACGTGCACGAAATTGTATTATTCTGTTTGCTTATCATTCGGCGTTCCCATCTCGCTTGTTTTTCAAGAATTAGCCATTACATGTGTATTTTTATTATATATGTTTTTTTTTCAACGAATGGACAATTCTTGGAGGGATGATCCTTTGGACCATTGCCCCCCCCCCCCGTCTAAAAAGTGGGGGGATTTATCCCTCCATCCCCCTGGGATTTACGCCCGTGCTCTCTTGACATTGTCAATGAAATGCCCAAGGTAATGCCCATTAATGTTGCTTTCGTCGGAAGTATTCTGTGCTTTAGTCTAATTGAGAATTTGACAGCATCTATTGATTCCACTAAGGTTTTTGTTTCAGACTAAGTCTATTTTCCAATGCTTTTTGGCAGTGGGGACAATGAATGTTTTAGTAATAAGACTTAATTCGGTAAATTTGTTTTAATGAGGTTTTCTTAACACTCAACACATATTTTGGGTTCGCATAGTTTTTGAATTCTATTTTATTGCTGACGTGATTGGCGGAGCCTTCATGCTTTTCTTTTATTAAGGTTTTGTTGATGTTTGTCTTTAACCCTGCTGCTATTTTCCTCACATTGATCTTCTGACGTTGGCTCAAATCAGCTGTTAAGGAGGGGTTAAACTTTCATTGCACGTGTTTTCTGCTATTTTGACGGCAATTTCCTGAACATATAGTTTTCATCGGAACATCGATAATTTCCTTACAGAAAATGACAAAAGTACTTTGAAATGAAATATTTCATAAAATAATAGTAAGAACCTTACTTTAAAGACGTATCGCCCGTGTTTCAACCCCCGTTTCCGGAAATGGTTTTCATTGGAACATTGATAGTTTTCTTTTAGAAAGGAATACTTTGAAATGATATATTTCACAGAATAGTTGTCAGAAGCTTGGTTTAACAGTAAACAAAAGTGCTAAAACGAATTTATGACGGGATCCACCATCAATGCATTTCGGTACATATTTACTGTAAAACCATGTTTCGTACGATTATTTTAAGGAAGGTGTATAATTTAACAGCATTTATATTTATATTCACTTCTTCAAATAAAAAGCAATGATGACAATAAAATTTCCGTTTAAATAGCGAAAGCTGCCGTTAAAATAGCGAAAACACGAGCGACACGTCTTTAACAGTAAATAAATGCCTATGACAGAATCCACCATCAATTAATTTTTGGACATATTTACTGTAAAACCATGCTTATCATGATTATTTTCAGAAATGTGTAAACATCTTAAAATATATCTCAGTTTAATGTACGGTAATTATAGGAAATTATCAATGTTCAAACACGAGCGATGTTGAACATTTCAGCTGTCTTTATGCAATAAGACATCAATTTACCATTCTCAGTAACCTGTCTAAGGTCTGTAATCCCCATAGGCTTAAGCGTGTACTACGCGTCGTTAACACAAATACATTCCTGTATTACAATACCGTACTATCAGGCTCTTTGATAAACTTATTGGCAATAATATCACCTCAGACAAAACTATATTGAGGGCAGATTGATTCCATCATCAGCTTTACACCAAATAAGTTTTATATTAAAACTCAAGCATTTGGTTATATTTGAATTACCAATGCTATACCGTATATTTAACTTCTTGTTCATTCAGAGTGGGTTGTATTTTTTATTGTATATGCAGTATAGGAATAATTCTTATATGTACATGTATTTGTTCCCCAAAAATGTGTTGCATTATGGACGCAATTCAATCCTTATACATCATAATGCTCTTTTCATAAAAACCTTTTTTTCATGAAAGGTGAAGACAATTATTGAAGATTTTCACAGTTTTAAGTGACAATTTACCAAACGTGTACCAGGGCTTTTATATTTTAATACAAAGAATTACCATGTGTCCGTTTCTTTGTTGTTTGTCTTCAGTTTCAGGGCAACACGGACTATAACACACCGGTAACTGTCTACTTGGACGCGGCTCTGCCTACTAGATTCATACAGATAGAACCTGTCACGTGGAATGGATTTATATGTATGCGCTTTGAACTACTTGGATGCAGAGGTGATTGTCCTTTCTGTGTTTTCTGTATAAGTAGAATGGCAACATCACCGCACAAGACGTGTGATTAATTACTAATTCAAATTATCGGTGGTATGGGCGACCAATATTTGTGGTGAAGGAGACACTTATGACATTGTTTTTAATAAAGCACTACCATAACTTCTCAAATCTTATTCATCTGAAAATGAAAACATTCTTGATGATATGTGGCCAAGTACAAAATGTACAAACTCTGCATACAAATACACACACTTTTGCCCGGCTGTAATTTACCCTGGTACTCTAAAGGTCACGCAAAGTGTAAACAAGTCTCATGGTCTATACAATGTACGCGTTCCCCCCCCCCCCCAATCATCCCCAGAAATCTCCCCAGAAATTATGCTAACATTATTATTCTGATTTGTTTCTGCAGCAAACTAGTAACGTATATTCCTGAGCTCCTTGCGGCAATCAGCAGCGTCAGTGAAGAGGAAAGGACGAGTCTCAATAAACCACTTCAAATTATACGTATATAAAGTCAATTATACGTATATAAAGTCAATTATGTAGTGTATGTCCATCACGTCATAAACCCACACAAACAAATTGACTTTCACTGTCAGTACCCGACACAAGCGTAACGGACGGGACAAAATACAACTTTACCTTTGAAATAACCATGACGCTATTATTATACTTCTTCTTAATATTCCTAAGAAACTTGTTCCCAGACTCTGCCGATAGGAGTAAATTACCACCACTAATAAAATATAAATAGTGGCGGCGATTTTTACCTAATTATAAAAATTACCGAATTATTATCGGAAAGCTAATTGATGTAGTTGATGAAGTTGAAAAAGGTACCAACAAAATATAAATAAAAATCCAAACATAAAATTCAAATCAATTGGGTAGAATCATCATCATCCTGAAAAATAACTGTCTAAAGTGTTCCTTAGGGAGCTTATTTCAAAAGGTTGTTAGACGGTAACTTTGTGCTATTCTGTAAAAAGTGTGAATGCTTTTAACACTTGTCTCATGACATTTTGCATTGAGTAAGGTTTGTGGTAGCACCATGTAACAATCTCTTAAGAGATGTAATAAGGGTTGGTTCTGAGAAGAACCGGTGGTGAGATAACACTACGTTTCGATCATTATACTTGGATCATCTTCAGGAGAAAGAATCAACACTTATTACATCTCTAATGAGATTATTACATGGTGCTACCGGAAACCTTACACTCCTACTATACTTCCACCATGTGAAGCTTCAAATCTTACCTTTCACAGGTTTGTTGTCCAATGTAGGCTGTATCTTGGTTCAAAGAAAATGTACAATTACACTCATAGAATCAGTTTTGTCATTTTTACCAATGTTGCACCTTCCCTTTAAACGGGACTAATACAAAAACGATACCTATGCGTATTGTCTTCTAGTACGGTAGTCCATTATGATTATTGTAAATATTTGGAGATTTTTCCCCTTCTCTATATGCTTTATGAAAACAAAACAGAAATGAATTGGTATGTAGCCGCCTCGTATGTGTTTGCTACGTCAGAGGGACAATCACATTGGTTTTTGTATTGATTATTTCGAACATAATTAGTGGTCAAAATCAAGTGCAATCTTTACAAGAGAATGCAAATGGTTTGTAATACTTTTGGGAAGAGCGAACAAATGGGTGCATATTACTGTTTAGCCCCATCATTATTTAGGAATACATATGTTGGATATCAATGTGAACCAATAAATTAAATAATAATCATTAATGCAGTTGTTGTTTGTACACTTAAACAACCGAGATGTTAAAGACTACTCCACACCAGTGTTGTTGATATTGGGATACTTTCCCAATAATTATGAGCAGTGTGACAGAATAACGTTGACATCAGTGCTGTTATTTTAACACCTCAGTTTCTGCAGGTTTGCCAAATTCACAAAATTAAAAAGACTTATTTGATTCAAAGTTCTTACATGTAAACATACTTTTATTTTAGTGATTTTACATCTGTTAATATTGTTGGCGCCCTCTTGTGCTTGAGCAAGAGAAAGATACAAGAAATATAATGGGAGAGGGAGACCCGAAGCAGTTGCGGGTATTTATTGTGATAATTTTTGGATGGTGGAGGTACAGACAGTACCATGAATCCTTTTTCCAACCCTTGACACCTACAGATTGTTTGTTGTATTACACTTCGGGGATATTAAATTGTTCAATTATTTGTTTTAATTTTAAAAATCATTTGGGGAATTGTAATTGTTAGTATCATCTCCTCAGGCATGTTGTTGGGAGGCAAGTGGGTTCCTGATGGGGGTGGGAGGGAGAGGGGACGTTTAGCGAAGATTCACACAAGGTGTTCATTTCCATAGGACACGGGAAATTTGCTGAAATCAGATGCCGAGAAATTGATGCTTGAAATAGTAAGCTTGGCTAAAGGAATTTCACGGAAATTTTTCAACTAAAGAATTGTACAAAATGCCAAACAGTAACAATTTTACGCACTTCTACTTCCATGAAATGACCATCACTGTAACCAGTTTATCGCACGGTATGACGGTAGGCATTCTGGTCGGCATTTTGACTCAGTTCTGACGAACAAAGTAATTACAATTAAATATATATTTCAATGGATATGTGTGTATGGGTCTTCTGGTATATAATTATTTAAGAAAAGGGGCTCCGGGCGAAAAGGCCGCTGGAGCTATAATAGGCCCCCTGAATCCACCTCTATAAATGGTTATTTTGGTTTTATGGGGAGGATCAGGGTCCTATTTCATGGCACTGCTTAACATGGAATTACGCGCTTACAATCAACATAATCTGCTTACATGGTTAGCACAGAATGTTTTGCACAATTCGTGTAAGCGGCGAGTACTTATAGTTACGTGAAGCAGGCATGAACACAAGCAGAATGTCTTTGCTAACCCGTGAAAATATGCTAACGTTAAGCAAATTTGTTTCTGCTCCAGTAAGCGGCGAGCTTTCGCTTACGGTAAGCAGAGCCGTCAGACTGGGCCCAGATCCTGCAAAGGGCGGTCATACAGAGGATACTCAACATCAAGTGGGAATGCAAGGCAAGTGCGTCTGCATGTTACATCCCGTTTTAGAAGTCTATTTGTTTTGCAAGGACAAAACATTTGAAAGTAATAAGTACAAGACGTGATAATAGCCTACGCCTGTTACAGTGGTGGATTCAGGGGGAGGGGGAGGGGGTTCTGTCATACCGAAAGGCATGGACGTAACATCTTGTTTTATTAATGTGTTCATGTAATCGTGTCATTTGACATTTAACATTATAATAGGCTACTCAGTGCTGTTTTGAAGTGAACTTTGTTGAACATTATTTGATGTTAGCTTTTACATTACACTTGCATTTTCAGTAATTTTTGATCGTGTCACTTGACAATTAACATTTTAATATTTTATGGTGTTTTAGAGTGAAGCTTATTTAAAGGGTCTATAAAATGAAAGGTTATATAGATACACATTTTTGCAATTACGAAATGCTCCATTAGAGTTTAAACAGAATGTGAAGTTCATTTTCAATATACAGTTAAAGATTGAGTTAACTTTTCAAATTAAACAAACATCATTCTGATTATTAAAAATGAGGTAGTGACTCACGGTATCACAGCAGCATTAACAGTGTACTCAAAATCCACAACATGAATTCAATCAACTTTTCTGCACAAACCAACCATGATATTGCATCTGATTCTACTATATGTGCTCATGAATACGTATGTGCTCATGAATATGTATGTGCTCATGAATATGTACATTTTCATTAATATAATTGCCATCACTTGCCAAACATGTATTAAAACACACACACACAGTTATGAATCATTGTTTCAAGTTTGTAAACAATTTCCTATTACATAGACCCTTAAAAAAATACCCCAAAAAATTAAAAATGCAAACAAAAATACAAAAGCATTTACAATATTTGATGTTCAGTCATTTTATTTGAAATATTTGATGTTAGCTGTTTACATTGCATTTGCAATTTCAGTCATTTTTGATCGTGCAATCGTGTAATTTGATATTGTTAATTTTAATAGTCAGTGGTGTTCCATGTGAAACATAGAACCTTTGCAATGTTTGTTGTGTGAGAGTGGCTGTTTACGTTGTGTTAACAAAATTCAATAAATTTAGATTGTTCAGTCGACCCTCGTGCACAATTTCAGTAGTAAGATGTGATAATAATGGTGGAGAGGGCTTTTGGATTATATATTTCTATATGTATTCATATGTATGATGCCCATTACCTCGAGGGCTCATTAGTTTGTGTATACAAAAACATCAAAATATAACGAAACTCATGGGTAAAGGCTGCTTGTCATATGAGTCTCAAACCCAAATATAACTTCAGAATTAGTTAAAGGGTTTACGGTTGGAAAGGTGGAAGTCAAGGAAGGGAAAACATCGCGTTATAAAAGAAGCAGCGAATAATACCTCGCTTGCTTGTTAATAGGTAGCTACCGTACTCTGTTTAACATGGAAACATTGTAATTTTATGTGTTTACATTGCATTGTGTAATTTCAGTAATTTTTGGATCTAGTATTGTCATTTGACATATTTTACATTTTAAAATTCAGTGTTGTTTTAAATTAGTTGAACACTGAACATTTTACAATTGTTGATGTTAGATAGCTGTTAATATTGCATTTGCAATTTTAGATCGTGTAATTGTGTCGTTTGACCTTTAACCCTATCAGGCTGAAAGTGCCCTCCATGACATGCTTAATTGTATGTACTGACGGCTTCGACTATCGCACTGAAATTGCCTGCCTTTTCCTGACTATCCTTCAGGGCCGCCCCTCGTACCAAAATCACAAATGTTTGTTTGTTTAAGGTTAACCGTGTCAACTGTATTTTACAAAGGCCAGGTGAATAAAAAAAAAAACTTTGCGCACATTTTGTGCAGAAAAATATAAGACCCGATACAACATTAAGAGCTTTCATTGGCCACCAATGTGGGAACCCAAAATGTATAAATTAACTGCTATGGATGCATTGGTTTAGTTTCAATTTGTGGGTACAAATCTTCAAGATTGTGCTTTGGCAAAAAAGTTATCTAAACATCTTGGTAATGGCGCTCTCTAGTGGTGATTTAAGTGATTATAATATGTGACGTTAGGTTATAGATCTTACTCAGAACATTTGTGCCAAGTTTGATGATGAACGGATTAATTTTAATGAAACTAATTATTGAAAAGACATGTTTTGACAAAAAAGTTACAAAAATGGTTAAAGCGCCACACTAACGATGACCGTTGAATTTTTGTCCTCATTTGATATATCTTGTTCAAGTCATATCCCTACCACTGTTTTGTGATGATCAGCAGTCCCAGTCCCCAGCCTGAGAACATAAAGAGGAAAAACAGGCCTGATAGGATTACCATTTTAATATCCAGTTGGGTTTTAGGGCAACTTTGTTGAACACGAAACGTTTGCAATTTTTGATGTTAGCTTTTCACATTGTACTTGTTATTTCAGTAATTATCGTATTATTGTATCATTTAACGTTAAAGATGCATATAGATGCAATAGCCCAAATACTCCGTCTCTGTAGTACACGAAGGTGAAAGTTCAACCTGGGCTAATTCTCGTCGTGCTTTTCGTGAGCTTATAATGTACAACATACATTGTAACCGATATCTGGCCCGGCTGTGATTTGTTTTCTGCAGTACACTTCCTCAACTGTATGCATTTGTATACTAAAAATGAATTGTTGACATTATTTTGAAGAAAACAATTAAAACCTAGTCTTAACTCAATATCTTCTGTTTGCAGGGCGCTCGTTCTAACCACTAGATTACCATGCCACTCGACTTTGGTGGTGAATTAATTATTGAAGAACATTTTTAAATTAAATTTCTATGCCAATTTCTAAGCCATTCACGATGTGCTGCAGGAAACATAGCGGCTCGGCTGGCACGCGCTGGGAATCATTATTGGCGCGCTTGATGCGACTTGACCGGGTCAGATCACTAGATATAGAATAAAATAACTAGATTGGCCGCGCGTGCTTACGTACCATTCACCGTGCACAAAATGTTCTTGCTCTCTTCATCAACGCGCTGAAAAGTCACGTGCATGGGGCCACGTAAAAACAAACTACTGATTGGGAAGTAAACATCTTGATTATTAGCATTTAGGTTTTTATTATTCAGAATAATCTGCAAAAATGTTTGGCAAAGTGCAATACGTTGATAATATTCAATTTACTATTTGAAAACAATCACGGTTCAGTAGTGCCACTCATCACGTCAGCAACCTGTGCGTTAAGTTAGTTTAGGCCCACACGTCACCAATGGCGGCGTCCAGTCAGAACCAGCTTACGTACGTGCGTCCGATCTAGTTATTTATGTTACAATGTATCAGTTACAAATATCAGTTACAATGTACTACATTATAAGCTCACGATGAGAGTGCATCTTTAACCCTCATGTCAAGAAGTTCGTTTTTAAACACCATTTCAATACTGTAGTGGGTAAAGATGCGAACACTAAGGGCCTTTTGAAATTTGAAAAGGAATGTCACGCATATCCGTGACACACGATGGCGCTGTTTTGTTAGAGCACAACGGGAACTCGGTGACACATAGCAGCACAGAAAGTGCACAAAGCAAAAAACCCAAATATTGACCCAAAAAACAGTGGTTTTCTCAAAAGGTTTACTGATTAGTAACCAAACACTCAGTTAACAAGACAACACAACTGATTTGTTCATGAATATGCAAAAACGCCTAAAAAGAAAAACTACACTTGTGTACATTTCTAGAGCTACATATCCACCATATTTACTTAATAGTGTTTTAAAAGTAAACTTAGTTGAACATGGAACTTAGCTGTTTACATTGCATTTTAGATCATGTAAGCATTTTTAACATTTTAACATTTCAATATTCTGCGGTGTTTTAAAATAAGCTTTGTTGATGAATTTTGCAATTATTGATGTTAGGCCAACACAAAAAAGTCTCTGGTTTACGGTCCTAGGTCGGCTTAAAATTCAGTGCGGTGACCCGTTTTTATTTATTTTGTATTTATTATTTATTTATTTACGGTATTATTATTACTTTTTTATTTATGAAGTGATACATCGTACATACGTGGTTACGGAATTTCCCCATATATAATTATGGTGGGTAAGAGATGTCGCACATATCAGACAAACGTTCATATCACTAGGCTTATACACTGAGCCAAAAAATAAACTTATAAAATTTTAACAGATCACCAAATAAAATTCTGTGCATGAAAATGTACCAAATTTGGATACAATATTACTGCAATGTATTGTTTCAAATGGCAGTCAATAACCAATTGTTTGCTTCAATGACACAAGAGAAATGTGCACTGACCCAAAGGACTTGCTGTTCCACATGTCACAATCATTCCTATCGCCCTTCCACGCTGCTCATCTGTTAGCCTTGGCATATCTGTTTCATTAGCAATACTCAGAAGGACTAGAGCAACCCTGTATGAAGACTTGTAATCATGCAGGTAAGGGGTGCAAATCCCTTTACAAATTCTTTTGTTTCATTCATTGACATGCATGTGTGTACAGGGCTGCAGCTGAAGAATGTGACATGTGGAACAGCAAGTCCTTTGGGTCAGTGCACATTTCTCTTGTGTCATTGAAGCAAACAATTGGTTATTGACTGCCATTTGAAGCAATACATTGCAGTAATATTGTATCCAAATTTGGTACATTTTCATGCACAGAATTTTATTTGGTGATCTGTTAAAATTTTATAAGTTTCTTTTTTGGCTCAGTGTATGTGAAATAATAGTCGTTTAAAACACAGCGCAGCAGAAACACAATCAATCCAGCAATTTTGGCTGCAATTTTAGCAAAATAATAATAATAAATAAAATGCCGACACGCGGGTCTGAAGCGACGCCTGCGGGGACCAGAAACCAGAGACTTTTGTGTATTGGTCTTAGCTGCTTATATTGCCTTTTCAATTTAGATTTTAGATTACAATTTAAATTTTCAATTTCAGTTTTCAATTTTCATAATTGCTTGAAAGTTGTATAATGAGTTGTAAAGGGATTGTACAGCATTGGTTATGACCAGATTATCAAATTGACCAATTATTATCTAAAAGCTTACTTGGTGTTACGTTGGTATACAACCATCAATCATCATGAGAAATTATTTCTTCTCAAGCATTTTCATCTTGATGAGAGAAAAAAACAATTATTTTGCTGAATTTCGAAAAATTGTCGTCTGGCAACCTTTTGAAAATCCTAAAAAATAAAGACAAAGATGAATAGTCAAAAAACGAAATCGAATTATTATCTAAAAGCTTACTTGGTGTAAACTATCATTCATCATGAGAAATTATTTCTTTTCAAACACTTTAATCTTGATGAGAAAAAAAACACAATTGTAATGTTGAATTTCAAAAAGTTGTTGGCCGGCAGTTTTTTGAAAAACACACAATAACTATTTTTCGTTATTTTCTCAAAAACGTAAACACCTGTTACAATGAAACTTTCACGGGTTAGTTTGATGTTATATTTCTTGTAAACTAGATGATTGAAATGAACGTACGTTTCCATATACCAATGTTATACCTTCCCTTGATACACATGTGAACATCTGTAATGAAAACAAATAATATTCATACACATCACTGGGATTTATTTTCAGTTGTTTTTGTAAATTTATTCATATAATTATTATTACGAACAGTTATTTAAAAATAAAAGAACCACAATTTGTGCCCCCAAAATTTAAATAAATATATACAAATTCCGGTACGCGCATGATATTACATTGATGCTCTAATGCAATTGTTTAAATACCAACAGGTGAAATAGTCGGATAAAAATCAACCCGACAGTTGGAATAAAATATTACGTTTTCTGTTTTCAAACAATTTCCCTGTAGTTGGTATTTAGACCAACATATTTAGAATGTGAAATTAGGTGCATATCAATACGTTTTCAGATACTTACTTCGAGTCAGTGTAATATCATAAACATTTTGAATGTGTAAAATATCTTCAAATATGTTTCGTCCGGCGATCTGTGCTCTGAGAAACATGATTAATAGACTTTCTCGAGCGAAATTGCCTTCAAAGGTTAGTTGTTTTATTACAAAAACACGATCAATGGAGTTTTGGATGTTGTGGAAACCGTTATCTCTGGGGTCTTTATTGTCATATTATTGAAACGTTCACTTATTATACGCCGAACTTATTAAGCCGAATAATTGTCCGCAACTGACATAACTCGCCAAGATAGGTCAAAGTAATCCGTTGACAGATTTTTTTCATTCATTTGGAATTAATAACTTTCTCAAACCAGAGAGGGAAACGACAATTCAACATGTTGATCAATGTTTCTGGTTAATTCAGCCTGAACATACACGGATGATACATGTTTGAAGATAAACTGTCTGTATGCTTAGTATAGGTCATTGAACCCATACAAGTCATTGAACCCATACAAGTCATTTAACCCATGCAAGTCATTGAACCCATGCAAGTCATTGAACCCATGCAAGTCATTTAACCCATACAAGTAATTGAAACCCATACGTCTACGTGCAACCATGGATTACACCCCAAGTTACAACGCTAAAAACCTGGGAAGTAGCAGTCGGGGCATCTCCCCTTCCATTCCCCCTCTCCCTCTCCCCACCCCCACTCCTTTCCACCCTTTTCCCCTCCCACCATGGAATAATAAAAGGCAACAGTGACAAATCAAGGCAAGGTATCCGATCTTAAAATAGAACATAAAGCTAATTAGCTAAATTAATAATATAAATGTATATGCAATAATGATAATTGAGTTCTTTTGGGTACACCATGTAATGATTTCTTCTTGGAAGAAGTGATGGCTCTGAGAAGAGTCGGTTGGTTTGTTCTCAATAATTATACACTCAAGTATCCCACCGCCTTTATCCAAAGGCGCTGGTACACTCAGAAGTATCTGAGATCTCATTGGTTAACTTTTGTGACCCATGCAACCCGCAATCGCTACTTCCTGTTTATGTTCGCATGAAATTATAACGGTTCATTTTCGTGTTTTTAGAAACGTGATTGATGCCAATGAAGCGTTGGGTTTAACATGGAGGAAGGGTAAATGTGCCATTTCAGCTTGTGTGCTCAAGTACAAGTGTTGATAAATAGCTTATCTTCAATCCGTTTCCATTTTTCCAATATTTCCGCTGATTCACGTCTCTTCGCCCTCTTCGCCGTATCGCACGGGGTGCCAACTCGACCAACGCGACTCTAAAAACAAATACATCGCACATGCAGGCCTGCACTGTAGCCACATACACGCACACTACTAATAAAATAGAGAAAGGCATTAATGACAATGTGCTGATTTATTCATTCTCGGTTTCATGTTATTGTTAAGCAGGTCTAATTTAAAATCCCATCAAGGTTGACATTTTGATTCTAAATGTTTTCAGTCCCATAGTTGGGTTTTCTCTGCAAGGCTAATTGAAAGGGTTACAATTAACAAAATATTTTGTAATACGGCATCAGATTTATTGAAACAATGTTTTCCTATACCATGGATGATGAAGTTTTGCCATAATTCCAATATACAGTGGTGTTTAGAATTTAGAATTATTATAGAACAAATTAATTACAAAATGATTTTACTTTATGTTCTAGCATTTTCTAAAATTAGCAAAGAGAAACACGTCATGGCCACAAGAAGCGAGGTTATAAATGAATAATTATTTTGCACAATATGTTATAGTAATGTGACTGGGCTGGAGAGGCCGGGGACAGTATTAGTGTTTATGATAATTCAACACCAGCGAGAGCTCCAGCGAGAGCTTTGTGTGCGTGCCACAACCTTCTGGCACGACGTGACTGCGCTAGTACACCACTACACACCGACCACGGTCTGTGCAACAGTCGCCGTGGCTGACGTGCTCAATCATGGTCCGTGTGTCATGCTCCTTACGACCGCTCGAGAGCTTTGCGTGCGTACCACAACCTTCCGGCACGACGTAGCTGCGCTAGTACACCACTACAAACCGACCACGGTCTGTGGGTGAAGCACGGCCAACAGTCATCGTGGCTGACCCGCTCAGTCATGGTGTCATGCTCCTATGCTATATACCCGCTCTTCTCTCCACGCAATAGGATAGCTCAGCAGCAGTAGCCAACGCTATCAGAACTGTCGCTTTTCATCGAAAAACATCTTCATTTTGGTAGTTTTTAAAAACAAAATGTCATGAATAAACGTTGTATACATTCATGATTTTATTTTTTATAAATATAGTGCGCCATAGGACTACACTTTTCAAATGTTCCCCAAAATGTTGGGAAAATGACCGTGGCATTTCAAATGTTCTTTAGTCATGTCAATGCAATGCTGTGCTCATCACAATATTTGAAGAAAGATTCAAACAAAGTCACACATTACTTTTCAGACGAGCAAAGATTGTACATGTGGAGTATGATGAGTTTTTATTTGCTAAGTTTCAGTACGCCATGCACTAACGACTGCGTCAGCAGACGACCCCTCACTGTACTTATATTCACGCTCCGCCGCGGTATGTCTGTATCCTTTCTCTATGGTCAGTGCGACCCAGTGGGAGAACATGTACAATGAACATGTTTATGACACCGATCTCTAGTATAATAGAGATCAGTGGTTCATGACTGTTCACCATGTTTTTTCATTTCTGCCACTGACTTAGCACATTTAATTGATAAGATTGAATAATGATAATGTTTCAAATTAATCTTAATATTTAATAATTTATTTTATTTTATATTTTTGACAACCCCGTTTTGACTTTTAGTATGCCAATCACTATGCAGAAAGTCGAAATTGACGAAATAGACTACCGTGTTAAAATGCATTCGTTTTACACCTGTACAATCTTTGCTCGCCTAGAAACATTAAAATGTTATTCATTTTACGCTGCTTTATACGACAGTATGCCTGTTTTATTTACGTAAACTAAAGAAATAGTTTAAAATTGTAATTATTTATGGTAATATAACATTTTTTTAAAAGAATTTCCACTTAAATGTCGATATTTTTTTTGCAAATCTTTTTTTTTCAGTTCTTGTCAAACATATTTAAATATAATAAATATTCTGTATACAGAGAGAATTTCAACTATTCCTGCATTTCAAATGTGTGTAAACGATATTTGATTTTAGTCCTTGCTCATTACAAAATTTTGCCGAGTGTCGTCTGCTATAGCGAACGTTAGAAGTCATATGGATTTCACAATCATGACCTCTGGAGCTTGGGTGACGCATACGTAAACTACTATGAACATACGTAACTTGTTGACAACAGTGTCTGTCGGTAAATTCACAAACTTGTTGGTATTTCTGAACTTTGAACGTCGGGAATTCAATCTATATTTTGAGTTTTGTGTCGCCAACTTCTACCCCCCCAAAAAAAAAAAAATGAAAATCGTGACTACACCACTACTTAGCAGCCCATGCCCAGTAAGCATTGTTTTAAGCATTATGCTGGCAAACACTCCAATTCTACTGTCTATGTTGTCACTTTATTTCCTCGCATGCCTTTCCTTATATGGACGTACAACCTGTTGTATAACCTGATTTTGCACACGTTCCTATACTTAGACGCGTCAGGCAAGCTTCTAATTGGATAAGACGCTAAAGTAAGCTAATGTTTGATTCATTCCTTGGCCCCAGATTCCTATATAAATCTCGAGAATTCCTTCTCTTTCTCTCGGCGAAGTACTGTTCCAAACGAATATGTTATATGCAGTCTTATCAATAAAAGTTTGTCAGGCGGTCTTTACCGCGGGTTAATGACCGGTTTTGGGCATGGTCACAGGTGATAAGGACCGAGAGCCGAAGGTGAGACCGAAGGTGAGACCGAAGGCGGTAAAGCGTCAAACTTTTATTCCATTTATAAATGCCGGCATCGATTTCGCTTTCAAAATGTAATTTTAATAGAAACTAGCGGGATGCCGCGCTTCGCGCGGCACCCGCTAGGTGTGGGTGATGTGTGAGTATTAAATGTTGCGGGTTTTGTGCCGACTTATTTTCTGGTTTATGTCATGTAATATGAGGTAACGGGGGGTTCTAATTTGCAGGGGGCACTCAAGGGTCATCATTTTCAGAATGAGCTTGGTGATTGGTTAATTTTTTGAGCGGGGGCATGTAAAAAGTCAAAGTGACATAACACAACAGCGCCCTCGGGTTTTTAACATGGTAGGACAGTGAATATTGAATAAATAAATGTACTGAAAAGAAATACATGTACACAGAAAACGGGTATCCTAGTATTTTCGTACAGTTCAGACACAGATATGTGCACAAATGTCTCTTTTTGGAAATTGATTGCATGGCCCTTCAAGTCATGAAAAAGGGGGAAATAAATATGAATAATATTAAATTTGCAGATGAAATCTGCACTGTTTCCTGAGGCCCCACCCCTTAATATAAAAATAGGACGCAGTTTGAGTTTAAATTGTTGCCATGGCGCTGTAGGTTTTTAAAACCTTTTAAAATATTTAAAATTGGGAGAAAAGATTCCCAAAATTGTTTTGTGTGAGAAATGTCCTGAAACCTAAGTGCATAAGCTGTTGTGATTGTCAGATCTGAAATCGTTTTATATTACCTCAAAGTTGAAAGACTGATGGTATCTACACTGGCAAGTGTGAAATCATTTTGGGCTTTTCTAACAGTTCAAGTTCTACTTCTATGTATGTAAAATCAAAGGTCAGAGTCCCTATTTCATCGGTTGAAAATTGTTTTCACAAATCATCAAGCTGAGGAATACAGAACTGCTATAAAAATATATATTATAACATAGGGCCTATATTATAATATATCTTATAATATATATTATATGAATCTGGGACTGAGAAATAATTTAAATTGTGTTAAACTTTACTTTGAAAATGCAGTGAACTCTCCAAAAAGACATGAATCTGGGACTGAGAAATAATTCACATTGTGTTAAGAAATTATTTGAAAGTGCACTGAACTCCATAGACTTTGTACACAATCGAGGACATGGCGTCTGGATACCACAGGCTTTCAAAAGTATTACATGGGTACTGAGGTTAATTGATGTTTGGTATTTATTATCAAACATCAAACAACAAAAGTGGTTTTAATTGTAAATGTTGATCATGTTGAATAAAATTGTTTATTGATGTTTGGAGATAGCTGTGATAATCGTAGTTTTGGGTCACGTCCCTGACCTAGGGACTAAAAAGAGCTACGCGAAATAAATGCATCAACAAAGAGTCGAGTCGACACACCGACGTCATTACCGACCAATCAGGAGGTCCGTCTGAAACAGAATCAGACATTTCGCAACGCGGCAGTTCGGAATTGTTCGTGGTATGTGTGTGTGCACCCGGCCCTCGACCAACGCTCACCGAAAGCCGCGGAGTAACCCCAAACCAATGTTGATTAAAATTGATTAAAAATGTTACGGATTTTTGGTATTTTATTGTTTTATTATCGTAAACAACAAAAACAACAAAACATTCCAAACGTGTGTTGTAAATGTTGATGAAAATTGGTCTTTTGAGCAATAAAGCAATACGTGTCACGTGTAGGTACGTGAAGTTCATTGATGAAAATAAGACCAATCAGGGGTCCCGTCTGAAACAGCCAACCAGACATCTCGAACCACAGCAGTCAGGGAGTGTTCGCCTCATCTGGCACTCCCGCCCGACCCCTCGATCACCGAGGATAGCCGCCCCCCCGGGGGTTTTTTTTTCCGGCCCCTTTAAAAAAAGGGGGAGACGCCCAAACCCCCCAAAAAACCCCCCCCCCCCCCAAAAAACCCCCCAAATTTGGGGGGGGCCCCAAAAAGGGGGCGGGCCCCCAAAAAAACCGGGGCCCCAAAAAAAATTTTTTTGGGGGGTGTTTTCCCCAAAAAAATTTTTTCCCCTTTAAAAAATTTTTTTTGGGGGGGGGGGGAAAAAAAAAAAAAAAATTTTTTTTTTTAAAAAAGGGGGGTTTTTTAATTTTGGGAAAAAAATTTTTTTTTTTTTTGGGTTTTTTTTTAAAAAAAAAATTTTTAATTTTAAAAAAAAACCCCGGGGGGGGGGGAAAAAAAAATTAAAAAACCCAAAAAAAAGGGGGGGGGAAAAACCAACGGGCCCCCCCAAAACCCCTTTAAAAAAAAAAAACCTTTTTAATTTTTTTTTAAAAAAAAAAAAAATTTTTTTTTGGAAAAATTTTTTGGGCCCCCCCAAAAAAAATTTTAAACCCCCCAAAAAAAAAATTTGGGGAGGGTTTTTTTTTATTCCAAAATTTTGGGGAAAAACCCGGGTTTTTAAACCTAAATTTTTTCATAATTTGGGTTTTCAGGGTTAAAATTTTTTTTAAATTTGGTGGGGTTTTTTTTTTTTTTGGGGGGGGGTTTGGGGAAAAAAAATTTTTAAAAAAAATTTTTCCCCAAAAGTTTTGAAAAAATTTTTTTAAAAAAAAAAAAAGGGGTTTTTTTATTTTTATTTTAGGTTTAATTTAAACAATTTTAAAAAAATTAAAATTTTTTAAAAAAAAAAAAAAAAAAAAAAAAAAAAAATTTTTTTAAAAAAAAAAAAATTTTTTAAAAAAATTCCAAAAAAAAATTTAAAAAATTTTTTTAAATTTGTTTTTGGGTTTTAAAAGGGGGAAAAACCCCGGGTTTTTGGGGTTTTTTTTTTTTTAAAAAAAAAAAAATTTTTAAAATTTCCCCGGAAAAAAAATTTTTTTTGTTTTAAAAAGGGGGGGTTTTTTTTTTCCCCCTTTTTTTTTTAAAAAAAAAGGCCAAAAATTTAAAAAAAAAACCCCCCCCGGGGGAAAAAAAAAAATTTAAAAAAATTAAAAAAAAACCCCGGGGAATTTAACCTTGGGGGAAAAGGGGGCCCCCCCCTCCCCCGGGGACCCCGGGGGGGTTTTGGGGTTTTTTTTTAAAAATTTAAGGTTTTTTTTAAAAAATTTTTTTTATAAACAAAAAAAACCCCTTTTTTTGTTTTTAAAATTTTTTTTTTTTCCCCCCCCTTTTTTTAAAAAAAGGCCCCAAAAACCCCCGAAAAAAAAACCCCCCCAAAAAAAGGGGAAAACCCCCCCCCCGGGGGGGGGGGGAAAAAACCCCCCCCCCCCCCCCTTTTAAAAAAAACCCCCCCCCCCAAACCTTTTTTTGGGGGGCCCCCCCAAAAAAGGAAAAACCCCCCTTTCCCCGGGGGGGCCCCTTTTAAAAAAAGGAAATTTTAAAGGGGCCCCCCCCTTTTTAAAAAGGGGCCCTTTAAAAAAAACCCCCCAAAAAAAAAAAAGGGGCCCCCCCCAAAAAAAAAAGGGGAAAACCCCTTTTTGGGGGGGTTTTTTGGGGGGGGTTTTTTTCCAAAAAAAAATTGGGTACGGGGCTCCCGGGGGGGGCCCCATCAACCCCAAAACCAAAATTTTTGTTTTGGGGGGAAAAAAAAAAGGGGGGGGAAAAAAGGGCCCCCTTTTTTGGGGTTTTTTTTTTAAAAAAAAAAAAAAAAAAAAAAAATTTTTTTTTTAAAACCCAAAAGGGGGGGTTTTTTTTAAAAAAATGGGGGCCCCCTTTAAAAAAGGGGGGGAAAAAAGAATTAAATTTTTCCAAAAAAAAAAAAAGGGGGGCCCCAAAAAAAAAAAAGGGGGGTTTTTTTTCCCCCTTTTTTTTTCCCAAAAAAAAAAAAAAAAGGCCCCCCGGGGCTTTTTTGGGGGGAAACCCCCCCAAAAAAAATTTTAAAATTTTCCCCCAAAACCCCTTTTTTTTTTAAAAAAAAATTTTCCCAAAGGGGTTTTTAAAAATTTTTTTTTTAAATTTTTTGTGGGGGTGAAGGAGGATCAATGGAAAGCTAATAGCCCCTACCTCATGATGCAATCATGTTTATAATCATAAACCTGCACCTAACCAGGTCATAACCCATTATTTGTGGATTACCTTTTATTGAGTCGCCCCGTATAACCAGAGCAAAAATAACCAACGAAAGAACCCCGTCATGAAGAAAAACTCGTCCTGGCTTTTAAAAAACTCGTGATCACTTTCTGAGAGTTCACAATATATTTATTTCTTACTAAGGACTGTACATTTTCGGATTTACTCATAATTAAATAAACAACTCAGGAATAGTAACTATGACTACCCAGGAGGCAATAACTCAAATATTTAGGACAAGAGTTCGACCTTAACAAGGCATTCCTCAGCGTTATCACCCTATACATGACATGCACAACATGCGTAATTGCATACAGGTTAGTTCTATACGTACGGTATATGTGGTATCAGCAGCCCAAGCCACACCCAATTGAAGACCACATGGCAAGCCCAAAACAAATTGGTACAGGGAATGACCAGGAAGGAATGACACTACGTTGTTGTTGTTGTTGTTGTTAGGTTTGAATGAGACTTATGGCATACAAACCGTATGCCCTTTGCGCCATGAAAATTTCTTATGCATTAAAAATAGTTCGTTGTTTAGCGCCGAAGGCGCTCTCTAGTTGTAAATACAGATCAGAAAAAGGGTGCGCACGACGTTCCAGCAATGAAGGCAGATTGAACCTTTGTTCACTATTCTACAACAACAAAAGGAAATGCACAAATATGGGATAAAGAAGAATAGCGTGAGTGATCCTCAAGTCACAATGTGCCACCAGTGTCCTGAAGGTCGAACCGTATCAGTATAACAGCACTTGAGAGCTCCGACCTGCCGGCTCAGTCGCAGTCTGCAACACCTCACAGGTGATGTCATGTAAACACATTGACCCGCAAAATCCCACGCCTCTTCAATATAAAAGCCACATACTCATCAAAGAAAATATGTACGTTAGGTAATTGACATTATGTTATGAATAAATTTTAAATGTCATAATAGTTTTGTTGTGTTTTAAGGAGTTGAGCACGTCATTTGTGGTTGGAGTGAGACGAAAGCTTTTTGGAGAATTTTTTCTGGATGTTATATTTTTGACAATTTATGAGAAAATGCGTAATGTCATCAGTTGTTATTGTACAGGTTTCGACAAACCAGTGGGATGTTTGTTAATTTTAAAAGAAAATTGCTAAGGCTTCACATATTCCCAGTCGAACTCTGTCAAGGGCACTTTTGATTTCGTTGTAGGCCCCATGTAGTAAATGAAAATAATGAATCATATTTGATTTTTTTGAAGAGGTCATCTTGGGACACTTTGTTCAATTTTCTTTTAGTTGATCTTAAGAATGTGTTTGATTTCATTGTCTGAGAAGGGGATGATACTGTCAATATTAGTTTTTGAGCGGCAAGTTTGGCGATTTTATCAATCTCTCTCATTACCTAAAATTCCACAGTGTCCGGGAATCCATTCAAGGAAAAACAATATCTCTTTGTTGTTGGATATTAATAAGTAAATAACGGATGCTACAAACGATTTTATTTTTGAGGTCATGTTTAGTAATAGTTTGAATGGCGCTAAATTAGTCAACAATATACATAGCTTATGGGTTTGACGTCTCAATCCATATTAAAGCAATAAAATAGCAAAAAGTTCTACAGTAAATATGGAAATGCCATTATTAAGACGAATACTTTTGGAATATTTAAGTCAGGACAGGACGCCACACCCCACCGTATTGAGATTGGGGTTATAAGAACCATCTAGTAAATATGAAGAGAATTTTTCCAGAAAAGATAATTTCTGAGCCAATATTACACTTACTATATGTATCAGTAAGTTGTGCAATGACTGAGACTTGAGTAGAAATATTAGTTTGTTGTACTGCCAGAATGGAAAGGGGTTAATAAGAGTGGAAAGATTTTAAAGGGGGAATTTGAACCCTGGCTTCAAATGGAGTTTTATGGGATACATGAGCATTTTACTTTCAAATAATGTTTTTGCCAATTATCTGAATCATATGTTGATTAGGATGATTTGTATGGGTATAAATTTTGTTATAATATATGTCGCACAAAACTGACGACGTATAAGTGGAGGGTCACCGCATCTAATTTGGAGTCTATAGAGCGGTGAACCTGGATAGCACCAGCAGCTATTTTAGAGCCTGTATTAAATGCTATCGAGTTTCTGTTTCTATTGTACTGAGGTGAGTCAAAAGCTTCACAATCTATATTCTAAAATTGGTTTAATAACAGGTAGGTAAAATTGATAAAGTGTTTACAATTAGCACCCCATGTTCCCACTCACATCTAAGGATGTTGAGCCTCTTTAAGATTGTTTAACATACTATCAATAAGGAGATTTGGATAAGCTTACTATCGCACAATAACACCCAGGAATTTGGGTGAGGGAGAACCTGAATAGGATGGTTATTAAGATGAATAGAAATGTTTATATGTTTTTATTTGTGAAAAGAACAGGTCAGTTTTAGGGATGGATAATGTAAAGTCTCATTTTTCACAATTCATGTTATACTTGTTGAGATTTATTTTGAATTTTCTTTTCTAGGAAGGATGTGTTCCGGTTGGATTTCCAAACTGCTATATCATCTGCATATTGTGAGACTTTAACATTATCCAGACATTTGGGAAGGTCTATTGACGCAATGTTAAATAATAGAGGGCTGATAACACTTCCCGAGGAATTATTTCATGATCCTTTCTACAGAAAGGATAAATATTGATTTTAACCTGACCTTTTCTACAAGAAAATTATCAATCCATTGAATAATACGAGACCGTAAATGCCCATGCTGTACCCTAATGATAACACCTTTCCGCCAGAGCATACTGGTATTCCTTTCTATATCCAAAAAAATAGCAAGAGTGCTTTTGTTAGTTTGGCTTTATTAATAGACGATCTCTGAAATTATGATGTGATCTTTAGTACATCTTCCTTTATTGAAACCACTCTGATATTGTGAAAGCGAGGTATTTGTTTCAGGTACCACTCAACGAGAATTGACCATCCACCGAATATTTTGGAAAATGTAGGGTGAGAGCCATGGGTCTATAGGATCCAGGGTTATGGTCCTTTGCCTGGTTTTAGGATAGGGATAAGAATGGCTTCTTTCCATTTTAAAGTATTGAGATGTGTACTATATAATATTGAATATAATAAGATATTCACGGATTTTATTAGACAGGTGTTTAATAACTCATTGTTTATGCCATCCTTTCCTGGGGTAGTACACGAGGAGTCAATGGCATAATTTAATTCTTCATATTGAATGGATCATTTATAACATTATCATTATTATTTCGAAATAAATTATTTTCAGCTTGGGTTTTAATATCAATAAAACCATGGCAATAATTCTCCGTACTGCTTACTTTTTAGAAAACCATCCGACAATCGTTTCGGCCTTATCTTTGTCAGTACTGAATCTGGTACCATTGTGTTAGAAACAGGAATACTATTTCTGTTGCTGGATTTTCCAACTGTCAGACCTTATTCCAAACAGTTTTGGTGTTGGCTTTAAGTTAAGTCTATTGTTGAAGCTCTCCCAATCTTTTCTTTTCGTTTTATTAATAGCTTTTTAGCAACGGCACTTGCTCTTTATAAGCACAAGATTCTGAAGGAAGGCGAGTTTTCCTCAATCTTTAGAGCATTCTTTTTGTCTGTATAGGGCTACTTACATTCTTCGTTCCAATTGGTGATTTAGGAGTTTTTATGGTTGAAGTTGTTTCGATAGGAATAGGTAATGCAGCTAAACTCGGTTATTCAGAAAATTGTTATATGTGTCATCGATATTTTTAAGATTTTGAGGTTCAGTGATATAAATTAATTACATGCCTCTTGGAATTTGTTCTAGTCGGTTTTTGAGAGACCATTTGGCGGTATATTTAGATGGATTCCTTATAAACAGAAAGACTATTTCGATTTTAATTGACAGTGATCAATACCCCAGCACGATTTAAAGTTCTCCAATTGCAATTGGCAGCAATACCAGGAGATGTAAAAGTGACATCATCGCAAGAAAGAGGTTGTGGGCTGAATTAATCTCAGCCCTCACCAGAATTAATGCAGACCAAATTGTTATCAGCACAATATTTTCAATACTTACACATTGTGATCAAGTTTAGAGCTCCCAGAGTGGATTGCGCTTATTAAAATCACCACACATAATACAAGGACTTCATTTTGAAGAATTTCCTTTAATGAATCATCATTCAAAGAAAAAGGGTTGTATATATTAACAACGTTGATTTTATTTTTATTAGCGTCAAAACCACTATTTGATATTCAATGGGGTTTTTGAAGTCAGATGTTAAGTATAAGCTAAAAACTAATGCCATGTTTAATTAAAATGCACAACCTCCTCCTTTTTCAGATTTTTGTGTTATTCCTATCATGTCGATATATGTCGTAACCAGGCAAATTAAATGTTTTATCTTCCTTCAGTTGTGTTTCAATGGCTATAAGATCTGGTTTTTGTGTCCAGGTGTTAATAGCATTTTTAAACTCTTATTACGAGCTGAAAGAGATTGCATTCCATTGAAGTAAAATAAAAGTCATAAGAAATAAAAATCATGACGATGGTTTAGTCGTTTTCCTCTTTGGTTTTTGGCTGTTTGTTAGTTGAAGGATCCACACTCATTGGTTCTGCGTAGGATCTTTCTTTTGGGTTTGTTTGATTAGATTTTCCGTAGATGCATTTTCCGTGTGTTAACAGGTGACGATGGCGTTCTACATGTATGTTTTCTTCCGTTTTTTCTTTAGGCTTAGTTTTTTTCTGCATTGCTAACAACATGACTCAACTAGTGATTTGGTACAGCATTCTTTCTTCTCATTTTTAACTGTTTCCTGATTTGCATAGTGCCAGTAAGTAGTTCTATTCAAAATGTTCAATTAGGTAGACCTATACCTTGTGTTTCCGTTTGAGTTTCAAGCATACCATCTGTTTGAGTAGAGGCTTTTTAGTGGATTCATATACTTTATAACTGGCGCCAGTAAGCATCCTCTTTGTTCATACTGCTAAATGGCTTTATTTCTGGTTGTATTTATCTTCACTTTCAACTCTTTGATTTGTTGGTGCATTTGGTTAGGTGTATCTTGGCTCCATTATTATATCAGTTCTAATGGCTTTCGCCGCATCTGCATATATGTTATAAGAAACTCTAATACCTCATTTTTCTCTCACGTTTGCATGGTATTGCTTCTATAAGCAGATGAGTGACGTTCGCCACATCTACAGCATTTAACATTATCTTTCTGTTACATTTGTCATAGTTAGGTGATCCTCCACACCGTACGCAATGGGTGGAACTCGATAGTTATGGCCACATGGCCTAATCTTTGACAATTAAAGCAGCGGATCACCGGGAATGTATGGTTTAACTAAAACATTTCATATCTCATTTGTAATTTGGCTGGTAGATTGGTTAACTAAAAGTGAGACATATGATAGGCTTTTCTCTCTAAGGTGCCGTTTCTTCTTCATTAGACGTTTTACCACAGTAACTCCCTGTTTTTGTTACATGCTGAGAGTATTTCATCATCAGATAGTCGGTAGAATGCCATTTATGACACCCTTTACATTGGGTTTGTACTAGCATGCGTAGTGTTTACGGTCCATCAATCAACTGCGCACGGTCATAAGTCGTTTTGTTTGTGCCAGTGTTAACAAACTCATGGAGGACCTTTCCTTCCTCCATGTAACAACGAACAGTTATGCCACCTTGGTTATTTTTTGGATACATTTTTACGAGATCCTTGCTAATACTGTTGAAGTGTCTTTATGTCTTTTATTGGGTTGATTCTAGCTAATTTGGACATCAGGTGAGGTTATTATAACCATAGTAGGTTGACTTTGAGTATCAGCATATTGAGTATTCTGTCTTTTGGTTGGTGTTTTGTAGGGGGTTATATTCATTGCTCTGAACCAGAGTATATGTCGCTATACGATACACTAGGATCAACGTTTTCTGATCTTATTTAGATTCATTGACGCGTTTTGAGCTTGACTGAAACAGGAAGATCAAATGTTGATTCAGATTGTTGATTTTCCATAAGATCAATGCTATGTGGATTCAGATTGGAGATAGCTGATCACATGCTGAATTGGTGCTGATGCCAACTTTATTCATATAATGAAAATGGGAGTATGGAAAAATGAAACAGGTTTTATGCAATAAATAAATACGGACGTGAAAAAAAGAAGAAAATAAATAATAATCTCCATAAGATAGTGTAGCCATCTTAAATTTGTGCAATAAGTTATGAGAACTAATGATCATCAAATTTCAAAAAGAAAAAGAAAAAACTCCGACTCCTTTAAAAGGAATTGAAGAATTCAAATATTGCAATAAATATTGAAAGCACGTTCGCCCCTCCTTCGAATCAATCATCGAAAACCACTGTCAGTTCCTTTACATGGTCTCTTATATACTAAATTGCGGTAGAAAGTACACATTAATTTAAGAATGCCACTTTGACGAAGTCGGAAAGTGGCTACCCAGGGCTCTATTGTTCACATTTGTAACGTAACACCAAGCTACAAGAATTTATCATGTTTACGTTGCTAGATGTTGAACAAACCCAACTGGCCAATGAAAAGGAATGAGAACTATTAGAGTTAACCAAATTGGTGTTAGCCTTCCATTGACCTACATCAACTGGGTTGCTACACCCCAGCAGAAATTTTTTTATGTCCTCACAAATTTTGTTGATAATTCCAAAACTTACTTAAATTGATAGATCACACACACATTTCACCAATACGAAATTACATTGATGATCAAATATTAAACATATCTGATAAATCCTATTTGTCGCACTTCTATAATACCGTCATGTCGACCACACAAGGAACTTCCCAAACCTATAATGGTAAATCTGAAATGTGTAGATTGTATAACGATCTGTGTGAGGAAGTGATTGGTTCACTCGGTGACCAAAGGAAAGCTCGTATGGCAGCACAGAGACAATGGTATTGATTCGTTTGACTGTTTATTCGTAGACCACATCAGAAACACATCATTGGAATATCTTAAATGCTAATTATGATTTGATGGTTTGTGTGACCCAAGTTATTTACTAGGTGATGCAGTCGTTGACAACTGTAGTTGGAAACAGTGATGTAAACCGTGGTTCTGTAATATAGTGTGAATGTCACACTAGTTCTAAAATACTTCGTGACAATGCGTATCTCCTTATGAAGACAAAATAAATAAGACACGATGGAAACAATTCTTTAACTTGGAACAATTATTATATAAACTTTAATTTAACACAACTTACTATTTACAATTATTTACAAGAAACACTCAATTCGACTGAACATTTGCCTGATGGTTGTAATCTGATAAGGAGGAACATTTACTGAATAATAAAGTAATAAAACAACCAACCATGAGCGGAGTATTATGTGAAGCGTAATTAATTTACAAAATAATTTAAAATTCCTCCCAATGTGGTTCCTTAAATCATACTAATCTTCTAAAATACGAGATACCTATATATCGAAAAATAACGCTGATGCCACCGTAACTTGGCTTCAATCGTCCGCGGTGTACTTATAATACCTGCCTTCATGCACCGGATTATAGTCTCGCCGTCATCCATACAAGTGGTATCAAATCATGGATGTCATCGGACAAGGTACCAGCTTCGTCACCGGGGTAAATGGTCATCTACAATATGATACTTAACCCAAGAAATCGTCCAAATATTCTTCCAATACTTGCATTTACAAAGAACATCAACTAAACATCATTTCAAAAGTCTTAGATCTGTACTCATTTTGTACAATCATCACTTTAAATAAAGTTATGAAAATTGTTACAAAGGGAAAACTGTTTTCAAGAACCCATTTAGCGCAATTATTTAATTCGTTATTTAAATGATCAAACAAAACATACTGGTTTTAAAACTACAGTATAATTATAGCGATGTTGGGTTTCCAGGTTGTTGCGGAGTGAATTGGTCAGTGGAGGGCTTATAATTATTTGCCTCTGCCACTGGCTTGAACTGGTGTAAGGCCGGCCTTAAAAACCTGCGGTGGCTGCACCCACTGCCTGGTGGTTACGGATCGACCTAACTCATTCTTCTCAACTTCTCCACCCCTGACTAATCACGTCTTGACTGACCCATTTCATACTGCCCTCCCCTCTTAATATCTTACTTCCTCAAAATCTCCTATGGGTTTTCACCCGATCTCGCAAACAGCCAAAATTCACAAAAGTTTATCAAAGTGACTATTTACTACAAGGACCCTATTATAATTACGACCAAATTTATTTATTGGACCTGTGAATTTACAGTTTCACCTAGTGTTACTACTATATAACACAATTGACTGGACAAAGATGGACACGATGACGCAACAGACCTGTAAATTATCCTTTGTACGTGAATATACTTGTTATGATCGATCGGCAGTTGAAAATCGATGCGCCATCGACCATGAATAGCAGATAGCGAAAGTTTAAAAACTACCCTATATACAAATGAACATTTTGACAGTGAAACAAAGAGTTTATGAGTTTAATAAACGTACCTACTACGATAAGAAACATATATAACGGTGCGTAGCCTATAATCATATAACTGGCACCAATTAGGACAAAATCCTGACCCTAACTGGTAATTAAACAGACTTGGATAAGATCAATAATATTATAAAACTGGAATCATTGATTGTACCACGTTCATTAAAGGACGCACGAATTAGGAAAAAATTATGTAATTTGGGTCACAATCAGCAGTCAATGAAACAGAGAATGATTTATACATAAAATGATTACAAGCGTGAATGTAGACTCTTGAGGGGCGTCGTCACTTGTCTGCATCAACGAGAGCTTTGCACAATCTGACATGTCAACCATTTGATCAAATTGTAAATTGTTTTACCAAAATCCAAATTATCCTCAAGTATAGACGGCGCTGTTCATGGATAATCGTCACTATGGAAACACAGATTGAGCCAATGAATGAGCCCTACCTACACTGCGTCCTGTGGCGCGTGGCACGCATTGCCAGCGAGATCTGTCCGTGACCAAATATGGTAATGACCTTTCCTGCTGCTCGCCTGTTTAGTGTGAAGAATGAAACTGTGAACTCTTTTCATCGACATGTACTAAAGGGGAATTTTCCCATGATGACCTTGCTGCTTACTTTGAATATTCATGACTTTATCTTGCTTTTACCGCGTGTACAATTTGTATAGCATGCATGATACTGTTGCACAGTGACTCGAAATTTCAATGGCGCGTTACGGAATGGACGTTATGAAAGGTTGGTTGTTCAACGCACGTTTTGGTCTGCCAGCTTGATGTTTCCTTGACATTAGATAGTGGTAACAATTTTCAGATATATGTATCTTTAATAATCAGAGATTATGGTCTCGAGGTACAACTTTTAGAATGATATTCCTAAATTGTTGCACACAATCACTTTAAAATAGGTAGTCTTCATGAGTTTGTGCATGGTTGTCTCTGTTTCACCGTTGGCGGCGCTTTTACAAATGAGACGTTGCAACTTTTTTAATTTTTATTAGAATCACACGGATTGTCTTTTGCCGTCTGATCTACTTTTGACAGGAGTCATGTCCACCCAAAAACTCTGCAAGACTGTCTACCTTTAGAATGAACATTTTTAGTTACATGCAACTTTCATCAACTGAATAATGCACATAATTATCAGGATCAACTTCAGTAACTTTATATACTTTTTAGAATCACAGTGATCTTGAATTTATGACGTCCGTCAAACTGACGACGTTCAGACACCAACTACTAGTCTCAAATTTATACGGATTGGGTTTTTTCCGATCAAATTGTTCTTCCCTGATTGCTGCTGCATTTCCCAAATTTTCTTGACCATTTCGTAACTTTGTTGAAGTCTTAAATTTTGTGAGCTCTAACCCACCATCATCACCATCATCATCATCATCACCACCACCACCACCACCACCACCACCAATGCCCAAGATGATATCACTGATGTCGAGGTTCTCAATAAACATTAAATAAATGGTGTAAACTGTGGATGTCGAATTTGTAGAATTATAACAACTCATTAAGGTTGTTTGAATTACGCTTTTAGCTTTTTTAGTGTTGTTCTCAATAAGTCGTTGGGCATTTAAATGATAACTTTTCCTGGTGATACGGGTCGTTCTCTAGATTTACGGATATCATAAATCGAACACGTTATATTAATTTATTCAAACTGTTTCTCCTGATCTGAATGTATTCGTTCTTATATTACAAAACTTAGTAAAACCAATGCTGAACTAAAACCCTTTGCTGTAGTCAATGCAGTTTCGATCACGAGGAAATCCTGATCGCGTTTTGTAAATACATACTGTTATTACTAACACATTCTCAGTACGATCTGGAGGTTGATCCAACATTGTGAAATCCAATCGCTATGATTCTAATGGACGAAACGACAAAACATGCCCTAAAGGATTGTTGGCCTAGGAACAGGTAACGGCCATCAGCAATACCTTCACATTGTTATCCATTGTCTCACATCTTGACTCATGCCTAACCAATAACATCTTTGCCGGATCAGGGACAAAGTTCGTTCTTCTCCCTAAACACATCGATTATGTAAGGCCTGGAGATGATTGATTTAAGACATTGGGGAAGCAACAACTGTCTACCTTAACCCCTTTATGCACACGTTGTCTGTAACAAACCCATTCACTTTATAAACGTTTCTTCTGACGCAGTTTCAATACTAAAGGTAACTCCTAAGCCTGGTCTTTGGTAGACCAGAACCTATCAAATACCAATACTCTGAATTACTGATCCCTAGACTGTATTTGTTGAAGGTCATCATTGGGAATAGACAGAAAACTGCACTTGTGTGAGACAAATTGTTTAATCTCATCTAAAATATGTGACCGAATGACATTCTCCTTGCACCTGACGTGGCCACCGCGGCAGCACCGAATTGAACCCAGACTTAGATATCAACCATTCTCCAAATCGGATGCTTCAAACATCTGGTCATGAGCACTTGTTTGAAAATAAATCAGTATTTTTGCCCTCTTTCCGAACGATAGTGTAGCAGTGAAATCAAAATACCAGAGATCAGCAACCCAACGTTGCTCAGTGGTATCTAATTTTGGCCGTTCCAAATGACTCAGAGCGTTGTTGTCTGTCCAAACCTCAAACTTGAATTATAATACAGATGCCACCAAATTTCCGTAACTGCCATTTTAGTATAGAGTCTGTTTCGAACTATATTCATATTGGTGTCTATGGGGTTCGAGGGCATGACTTGTACGCAATTACTTCCATGTATGGAGTGTCGTACGAGCGGTCTAGCGCACTGAACTCAGGGGCACAAAGGCAGGGGTGTGGTTCGAGCCTGTCGTGACACTTGTGTCCTTGAGCAAGGTACTTAACCATAATTGCTTCAACTTTTCGGATGGGACGTAAAGCCGAGGTCCTGTGTGTATAATGCACTAAAGTGGATTGTCGGCCGAGCGGTTTAGCGCACCGAACTCAAGTTCTGGTGTTGCCAGCAGAGTTGGGGTCTGAGCTCCGGCCGTGACACCTGTGTCCTTGAGACACTTAACCATAATTGCTTTCTCCACCCAGGGGTTAAATGGCACCCAGAAGGCAGAATTGGTTTGTGTCATTTGCGCTAGAAATGGCAGCAATTGAGCTGTATACCCCAGGAGCTTGAGGCGTTTCTAGGAATGATTTATATCTTATGGTTTTATGAGCAGGGATACTAAATATAATGCGCCTGAGCGCCACTTAGTTGGTGGATACGTTACATACCCATACATATATTATTATTATTATTATAGCCAATCGTCGTGCCTGCGATACAATACAGCATCAAACCAATAAAAACTAGCATCTATCTCCACCACAAATGTTTTTAAAATCGTACAACCCAAAATTTGGGAAGAGGTAAGCATCTGCTTAAGAGTATCAAAAGTATCTTTGACACGAATTTGACCATTCTCTTTCGAAAATAATCAGAAGGCAAGTGACATCTCTGCAACCAATGCTTGTACTTCCCTTGGGTAATTTTAGCAAAGAACGAACATACTGCCTGTACACCGGTAAAGCCAAGAAAGCTCAACTGCTTGACTAGATGAACCCGGCCAATTTAAAATACTGTCACCTTGCACTATCAGTTGCACACCTCTGCTGACAATGTGTGGCCCAAATAGGAACCTGTCGTCTAAACAAGTGACACTTGGATGGTTTGCTTTAAATTTGTGAACACGCAACTGAGAACACAACACTAAATAACTAAATGCTGATCAAACGTAAGCGAATACCAAAATGTCATTCAAATGAGTAACATGTGTGACACTAACCACCCATATGTTGTATTAATTTTGGAAAAGTCGGGGTGCCCCCACACAATCCAAAAGGGCATCCTAACATATTCATACAATCCTAAAGGGGATAAAAGCCGTTTTCTCCCGTCAGATTCGGCAACCCTTACTTGATGATAACCACTTTTCGGACAAGTCTAGGCACTGAAACACGGCACCCACAAGACTATCAATTGATCTGTTAATTTTTAATATTGCGGAAGTGGAAAAAGGCATCTTGCCTTTTGTGATGGCATTTAGTTTCCGAATCTATACACATTCTCAACAAACCATCTTTTCTTCTTGCTAAAACTATAGGCTGTATATGAACTGTAATCAACAAATTGTTTCAACAAATCACTAATATGTTCTTTAACTTCGTGCAACTGATTAAATGTTAAAAGACCATTTGTTTAAATCTAGCTACATCTGATTGAATTGTAAAGTTGGTTGCTCTGTATAATTTCGTCATGTTATTGACTTTTGGTATCTTTCTTCATGTAAAGCGCTTAGGAGGCACGGCAATTTAAAAATATATAAATTTATATTATTATTATTATTGCGGTATCCATGAAATGCTGGGGAAATGGGTTCATCAGATTTAGCCTGAATTGATGCGGTGACTGTGGAATATCTCCAAATCAAAATCATGTTGTGAAATACATCTCGATGTTTACTTAATAACGAGTGAATCTTTTCGCTTTGTTCAATAGTGCCCACCGGACAAATCGACTGGTACAGAGATTCCTTATCTTCCATGCAAATTCCATCTCAGCAACTGAAACCTGGAATTTCATGAACCGACACCTGCTCGAATTGCTACTGATCCCACTATATTGTATGATGATCTGTTGATCATGGCGATTTGATTGAACAAGTAATTTTACCAAAGATCACTAAGGATAAACTGTAGTCTTAGACTTACAAACCATTGGCTAAAGTTACTCACACAATACGTAAATATAGCTCATTGACTGCAGAATCTTTTTCAAAAGACCTTTACAGTAAGAATGCATGAGACACACTATGAGTAAGACAATATACTACCTAAAAGAAGTTATGTCAAAAATATTTGTGCATATAAGATAAGCTAATGAGCTAAATGGTGATTAATTAACATAAAATAATTCTTGAAGGCTCAAAACAGAAAACAAAACTTTGATTAGACACTAGTTTATTCTGACAAAAAAGCCGAACTCTCAAAATGATGTTCATAGAAGTCGCAGTTTAAAATTGTGCCACCGCTGGCCCACACTTGACAATGTTGGCGCAACGTCAGGAAAACAGGCCACCAGGATCGCTTACAGCCCCTGCGACCAATCGCTGAGCCAGCTGCCGAGGTTGACGGCAGGAGGATGTGAAATTCAACCGTCGCCCTAGGTCATCCCACGTACGTTCAATGGTGACAAGTCGGTGAATATGCGTGTCAACCATGTGCAGAACGTTCTGCTGTTGCAGGAAGTCGGTCACCACCTGGCACGATGAGTCTTGCGTTGTCATCCTGGAAACCCAAGCTCCTGGTCCAATCCGCTGCAGAAGTGGCTCTTACCAGAGGTTGAACAACCGTTGAGAATGCTGACCAGTCAAATTTCGTTGACGACGTACAGAGGGGTTCTGTGGTTCATGGATATCCCCGCCCACACCATCACACTTCCTCCTCCAAATGGCAGACGTTGAGCAACGTTAACATCATAAATCTCTCCCTTGACGACACAAACATTTATTTCCGGCCATCATTGAACTGGAGCGAGAAGCGCACCATCTGTGAACATTGTCTCTGCCCATCGACCACGGTTCCACCGGATATGACGTTCTGCACCAATCTCAAAGCGGAGTCTCTTTCCAAGTATCGGTCAAGTAGCGGTGGTCGACCGGTGATCGCCATATCAAACCCTCGGTCTCGCAGACGATTCCCTAATGGTCTGGTCGGAGTGTTATGCTCGGCTCCTGAGTTGATCTGAAGATGCCTGCGGTCACAAAGCGCTGTCGCAACGCCGTACATCATCAGGAAGCGGTCTTCTCGTGCTGATGTTGATCGGGGTCTTCTAGACCAAAAGAGGGGTTCTGAACACATTAGTTGTCCTGGCCTTCGCTGAGTCTGCCGATAACGCTTTACTATGTCAGACGCTGAGCCACAGTTCTTTTTGAGTTTGTCCAGAATGGCCCTTCCCTGTCTTGATGCTGAGCTGTCGTCGAACCATCTTCCCAAATTTCTAGATGATGAATGGAAAAATGCCTGCCCTTTATTGCTAAAATTGCGCATGGAATGACACTCATGCAAAACACGTGCAAATGCATGAGGTAAGGCACAATGGGTGTTTTGAGGAAGTTTACCAGTTTAGTCTGGACTGTTCGTGTCAAACCATGAAAAGGAAATTCAAGTTGTTAAAAACGTTTTAAAGATAAGGCAAATACATGTCCTATAACGTATACTATAGTCCAAATGACAAACCCAAAAGGGATATTCTGGACCCTATTCACGGTACATACTTACAAAAATGATCAAAAATATTTTGACCCTCAACTTCTTTTTGAGTAGTATATGTAAATGATCTGTCTGTTGATTATAACAAGGTATGCCTGAAGTTTTGGACTTCATGCCCCTCCATCCAATTACAACCTGCAGTGTTAAACATCGTCCTGCTCCGGTATGGTGAATCCGTGATACTGCTAGAAGAGAACGACGTCGATGGGAAAGGGAGGAAAACTAAGATTCGATGCCAGTCGCGAAAAATATCTCGCGTCTAAACAGAATGTTAATGATTTAATACATGAGTCTAAGACGGAGTATTACAAGGATAGATTAACTGGAAAATAAGGATATGTATAAGACCGTAATGAGCTTTTAACAAAAACCAACAAATTGAGATTCACATGGTGTCGCAATTTGGTCCACTTAAAACCAACAAAGCACCCGACACTGACTGGGTCCTGAGGACCTTGCAACACAGATTCTTTATTGGGAAGGTGAATAAGATACGTAATGAGGTTGATGGTGGTTGTCTTGTTGTAGTATGTGGTGTAACTATTGAGTTGTACTTGAAATCGTCCCTTGTTGTATGTAAATTTCCCTGAATCAAGAGGACCAATGAAGAGCTTCTGAAATCATTAAAAAAGTGTCCTAATAACACAGTTTCTTGACCCCATGCCTACATGGCTGGTTAAACAGCATATTGACGTTCTGCTCCCTACAATATGTAGAACTGTTAAATCACTCGTTACATTCTGGTGCGTTCTCAACATTTCCATAAATCATCACTCCTGTTTTGGAAAAACGACTCTCAATCATAATGAACTTAAGACCACTGCCCATAGCAAACTTGAATCTCTACATCATGGTGTTAGAGGCGTTTATCTCAAATAATTGAGCATATGGACTTACAATCTTTCCGAGCTCATGCAGTCAGCCTATAAGGTCGCCATAATTACGGAGACCGCTTTGACTTGCGTTCACAATGACTTTTTGCGCGCATTGACGATCAAAAAGCTGCTCGGTTGCTGATGTTAGATCTATCAGCAGCAAAACAGCTTTTTGTTGCTGATGCGGAACGACCAGCAGCATCTGATACGTCGACCAGGATTTTTTGCAAAGGCTCAGAGATGATTTTGGAATTGTTGGCTCAGCCCTGAATGGTATAGTACATATCTTTGAAAATAGATCTTCCGTGTATTTGTATCGGCATATTCTCACAGACATTTTTTGATTTATGGCCTTCCCAGGGCTCAGTCAGTCTCTTTTGGGTTTGTAGTTTATATTCATGCTGTTGGGAAAAAAATTTACGTCATCATAATGTAAAATATCATATGTATGCTGATGACATTCAGATATATCCAGCCGATCCCAACATTCCGGGTGAGTTCAATCTGCTCTTTTAAACTCTCCGCGTGTATTGACATTCGGGTTGGAGATCGAGAGCAAGCTCAGGCTCAATCAAAAGATTGAATTCGTGCCATCCCCACCATCTGAAATGGGTAATATCGCCTCCTTTGATGGTGTTGAGATATTTCCCGTCGAAGTCTGCTCCGGAACCTGAATTGCTTTCGATCAAAATCGTCACAGTTTTCACGAAGTGACGAATCCGTAAAAAAATTTTTTGGTCAAATTCAGTTTGTAGATATTTGAGATGTACACCAGCCGACATTTCACAAGTTTCGCGTTGAAACGTCACAGTTTCAATTACGCTAAATTTATACCCAGCGAATCACCAGCTAAGTTGCTTTCCGTTTTCACGAAGTGACGAACGCCATTCGCCGCTTTATATATTGAATGATATAGCGATTGGCAAAATGCCAAAAAGCGGGTATTGTTATTTTGCGTTTTCACGAAGCGACGACCGTGTGATCTGGTTACGTTTAGCGTTTTCACGAAGGACGAATCGCTTAACCCTTTTCAACCCCAAACGCCACCAAAGCTCAATGTTGGAATGTATGTTTTCTTTACCAAAGGGATGCCATGTCACGGGAATTTTACCATTTTGTTCTGCGTCTTCCCCGGTAACAACGCCCGGAAACCTGTAATCGAAATGTAAATAGCGCCTCACTTTGGACGTTGGCATGATTAATCAATCGCAGGACAATGCGCGTCAGATAGAATGATTTAGCGTCTCTATAAAGCTGTAGCTTTTTTCCGTGACCGCCGACGCTCACTTAGCTGTTTGCCAGCGACAGTCGACCGTTGCCATGGATGACGCTGAAATTATTGACGAAATATTCATGATAGTGGTTCAGAAATATCCACGACTGGTCCTCCTCATCCACATCAGAAGAAAGTGAAGAAGAGTTTGTCACACAATCTACCCAAGGTCATCAAATAAGAGAATTTCAGGTGTGGTGGCTCAACTAAGACGTAGGTCAGGCTGAAAACTTTCATAACTGTTCCAATTACAACGTTACTGATTAGAAAGAGCCAAACATGTTTTGTATACTTGAATGTAGGCCTAGGCCTACTTTATGTTTTTTCAAAGGGTGGTTGGTGAACCGAGTCAATCCTCCAGACCCACATTGTAGCTCGGGGATCTTCCTGGATCCTCAGAAGAAAATGTTTTTTTTTTCAAAGGAATGATGGATGAATGCATTTCAAAGAAGATAACTGTTCAAGTACTCAAGAATTACCTACGTTTGAATGTAGCCTACTCAACTTAATTCTGCCAACATTGGGTGAAATGGGCTTTATGGTAGATGGATCTGTAAGGTCCGACCTACGCTGACATTAGATCCGGGGAATTCGTTTTACCAAATTGCCTTCTAACGAAATTCAATAGCATATTTGGAATTTAATCTGATTTTACTATGCAAGAAAAGACATGAATAAAATCACAAAGTTTGTCCCCAAAAGTGCGGCAAATGTAGAGTCGGCCTAACTTCTGAACTTCTTGCACCATATCAGTGAATGAATGATGAGGATGTCACTGCTCTACTGTAGAGCACCACATCCTCTAGCAAGTTGCACTTTTGATCATCAAAAAGAGCATTTTAAGCCCAGTGCTATCTATGGTTTTTCTGAGTCAACTCTGTCCCAGGTCAACTCCGGTCCCAACTCAAGTTGGGGTCTGTGCCCAAATGTTACAGCACCCTCTTTAGGGACCACATCACAGCCTATATTTACTTTTAAATTGGCTTTATGTTGCACCATCTGACAGAGTTTACCTGGAGAGTTGTGTAATAATTCCACTCAACCATATCGAGTGTATGATTAGACAACACAGGAAAGGTCCCAAAAGCAATCTGGTGTGCTGTCATTTCAAAAAAGGTGGACTACATTTAAAATTTCCGATGATGGTTTTTGCTGAGCATTCAAAAAGCAAATAACCACAAAGCTCATTACACCCAAATCAATAGTACTCAGTAGTAGCAGAATGTATGGGACAAAAGTGTAGAACCGAGAAGATCGGGAGACGGGAAGACGCCCAATTATTTAAATAGAGAAGATGTATGACATCACAAAGAATTGAGGACGTCATAGTAATGGTGCGAGAATGGTGTAACTACCATTGATTCGAGTATACAGATGACAGGGAACATGAAATAAAGAACAGGTTCAGCCTCGCGAGTGGCTTTCATGATGATTTAGTTTTACCAACCAAAGCCACCGTACCACAGTCTTTACCTATCTTTTATTTCATATTTTGTCGCCATCTTTGATTATAATACCAGAGATAATCTTATTTAGTTTTTCATTTTTATATGTCCACTTTTTTTTTTGACCTTTCTATGATGTCACAACGTTATGATGTCATACCATTTAAATAATTAAGCGTATTTACACGTCTCCCCGATTCTTTTTCAGTTTTATAAGCATCGTCCCCCATACGGCATTTAACATACTACCCTCCTATTGTGTCGGCCATATTCGAAAAAGGCTAATGTTGTATTATGGTATCATCATGAAAAATGTGCCTTTAATTCCATATAGCACCATCATACATAAGTTTCCTAACACTCATACTTCAGGTCTGGATGGCATAAAGCAAACTCCTCCTATACGAAGCGACCCCTATGAACTTACTGAAGAGACTGGATACCGAAGATTTCAGTAACCTCGCCTGGCAGATCTTTTCAACTGTTCTTCTGTCAGGCAGTCTGAAGTTGATGGTGACAGAGACCAATCGCTATGTTGACCAAACGCTGGCAGATGCAGCCATCAGCATGCCTGGACTCAACGATATCCCTGATGATGACGAGCCTTGCTTCGTGTATGGGCATCCAAAAAGGGCCACGCTATTGCTGCACCGAATCCAGGTCTGAAGTTCTGCGAAGTCCTGTGTACTCATCAACCATGTCTCGCAACCGATTTGACGCACCCTGAGATTTTTCCAGTTGCTAACAACAGAGCTGAAATGGATGATGACTCTCCCGTGACAAACTGTTCCAAAGTTCGCCTGCTGCTTCACATTGTACCGCCATTGTTTCGTCGCATATGCAAACCTGGACGAAACCTCCGCCGATGAGACTATGATAAAGTTTGAAGTTTGACTTGTTTTTTAAACAGCACATGCCACGCAAGTCTGCTAAGTTTTTGGATTGAAATGTTTTCTATTGAACGAGTCTGAAACCGGCACATGTGCGTGGAAGGTGTTCACTGGTCTAGAGCCCACATCGTACCAATTGCAGACATCTCAATTGCTTATGCAGCAGCAAAATCCATCAACTCAGCATCTGGCGCAAATAGTCATGGAACCATTGCAAGGACTCAATGATATGGGACATTTTGCTTCGGCGAAATTGGTACACCAGCCTGGCTCTGTCCACAAGTTGTCGCCAGGGTCAGAGCCAGGAACAGCAATACACCACCCAAAGGGATTCCGGAGAGTGCAAACCAAAGAAGTTCGCATGAAAAAGGCGATGACCCGCATCTTTACACAAAAGCAGTGGGCAACTATGTGTTGTTTGGCAGGATGCAAAGCGTGTAACTCTTCTGACCAATTATGGTGACTGCAGTATGGACACTAAAGAAATTGCCAAAATACAGTTCCACTGGATTGTGAACTCAAAACCCACTTTCTGCCAGTGATTATAATAAATACATGGTAGCGGATCTAGTATCGCAACTGTAAGTCAGTATTATACACACCACCATAGATCGTTGGAATGGTGAAAAGAATTTTCGTAATATTCCTGACATCTGTTTGCGGGAACGCTAATGTCGTTCACAACCGAAAATTTCCATAAACCAGCACTGACGAGCTTGGATTTCGCGTGAAGGTGGTCAATGAACTTTTTCACCCTGGGAAGCACAACTGAGCAAAGTTCAATGAGCCATCGTGTTCGAGTAGACATATCCTGGGAGGCGAGTCAGCAAAAAGGGGCGCAATGTGTTTTAACAAGCCATGGAAACAAACTCGTATGATTTGTAAATGAAAATAAAGCCAATGTGTGTTCTACATGCTTTGAGAAGTTTCACAGTGTGTGATAAACATTTACCCAATGTGTTTGGATTAAAGTTCTAGGTGTCCCCCATTTCAATGTTGCTCACCAGCAAAATGCACTGTGGCTATTTGCATCATTAAAGCCTCGTTGGTAACAAACCTGTAAGGATTTGTAAATAAAAAAGAAAAGCCAATGTGTTGCCATGCTTGAGAAGCTCACAGTGTGTATAAAACATTTACCCAATGGTTTGATTGTGTCTGTGGTGTCCCCCCCCCGCCCAATGTTGTCACTCCAGCAAAAAAATGAACTTGCATCACTAAAGCCAAGTGAAACAACTCGTATGATTTGTAAACAGTGTCAAAAACAATGTAAAAAGGCTACTGAGAAACACAGTGTGTGACAAACATTTACCCAATGTAGTTTGATTGTGTTCTAGGTGTCTCCATTTCAGCGTTGCTCACTCCAGCAAAAAATGCAACTGTGTCATTTGCATCACTAAAGCCAAGCGGAAACAAACTCAAGTGATTTGTAAACAGGTTAAAAGCCAATGTAAAGGCCATGTTTTGGAGAAGTTTCACAGTGTGATAAACATTTACCCAATGTAGTTTGGATTGTGTTCTAGGTGTCGTCCCCCATTTCACTGCTCACCAGCAAAATGCAATCAGGCTATTTGCATCACTAAAGCCAAGCGGTAACAAACTCATGATTTGTAAACAGTGTTAAAAGCCCAATGTAAAAGGCCATGTTTTGAGTAGTTTTGGTGTGATAAACATTTACCCCAAAAATGTAGTTTGGATTGTGTTCTAGGTGTCTCCATTTCAATGTTGCTCACCAGCAAAAATGCAACTGCTACTAAATACTAAAGCCAAGGTGTCAAACTCGTATGATTTGGTAAACAGTGTTAAAAGCCAATGTGTGTGCTGCTTTGATAGTTTCATGCGTGACAACATTTACCCAATGTAGTTTGATTGGTGTTCCAGGTGTCCCCCATTTCAATGTTGCTCACCTAGCAAAAATGCAACTGTGTCATTTGCATCACTAAAGCCAAGTGGCAATAAACTCATGATTTGTAAACAGTGTTAAAACAATGTGCTGCCATGTTTGAGAAGTTTCATGTGTGATAAACATTTACCCAATGTAGTTTGATTGTGTCTTAGGTGTCCCTCCATTTCAAGTTGCTCACTCCAGCAAAAAAAATGCAACTGTGTCATTTGCATCACTAAAAGCCGTTGCAAATAAACTTGCATGATTTGTAAATGTGTTAAAAGCTAATGTGTGCTGCCATGCTTTTGAGAAGTTTACAGTGTATGATAAACATTTGCCCAATGTAGTTTGGATTAGGTTCTAGTAGTCCCCCCATTTCAATGTTACCACCCAGCAAAATGCAACTGTGCTGGTCGGCATCACTAAAGCCAAGGTAACAAACCGCGATTTGTAAACAGTGTTAAAAGCCAATGTTTGTGTACATGCTTTGAGTAGTTTCACAGTGTGTGATAAATATTTTTGATTGTGTCCCTTCTTCTCATTTCAATGTTGAAGTGACAGTGCACACCAGCAACACAACATTGAAATGGGGAGGGGGTAGGTTGGTAAGCAATCTTGAAATGTGCGGGTATGTATAAATCATTTAAATCCTGACTACTGTAAACTTCAATTTTGTGCAATTACTGCAACATTCTTTCACCTGAACCTAAAATATATCACCTATTACGTTAGGGTTTATGAACTACCCATAAACAAAACAAGCATTTGTTTTATTGGTCAATATTTTTCTTGTCATAACTTGTGGAGTTATTTTGTTGTTGTAAGAGGGTTTTCAGATGTTGTTGAGTGAGGGTTATACACCGAAAATTGTTAAAAAGTTCGGAAGAACTGAACATGCTGGCGTAAAAACCGGTAGCAACTACATGACTGATCAACATAGTTTTGGTATTGAAAGTGTTAATACGTTGTTTAACATACAGCGCCTGCACGGGCGGTCTTGTTTTTGCGTTTTCAATGAAGTGACGAATATGTTTGCAAAGTAGTTCCCCATTAATTATTACAACTTACGATAAAGATACCGACATTTCTTTGTACTTTAAAGTTATTAGCTTTTAGTAGAAGCAAATTAAAATAATTATGAAAAGTTCAAATTATGATTTCAAAAACAGTTCAACTTCATGTAAAGATTATCTCAAACATGGATTTGCAGCCGTGGGTTGTTAGTTACCCTGTGAAAACGGTAGACGAAATGAGTATGTTCGATCATGTACCCAACTTGCAAGTCTATAAATTTGGCTTATCAGAAACATCAGCAGAATTCGTCCACATTGATTTTGATATACGTCAATACAGTTAGGCTATCATTCTTTCCACGTCTGGATTATTGCAATGTGTTGTTTAATGGTATTTCTAAAAGAAGATCTCAAACGCTTGCAGAAATTTACCAAACAAAATATTGCGTTTAATATGTCTTAAACCAAATTTGAGCATGTTACCTCTCATCGAGTCAACTACATTGGATTTTACCAGTAAGTGAAAGAAATTATGCATAAAACATTGCTTGTACGTAGGCCCATATAGATCACTGAATGGGCTCTCTCCCAATTACATCCAAGACTGCCTAGTTGTTCAAAAACTCCATCTAGTGACATGCACATGATGAACTGCCTCACAGGCAGTATCAATGTTGTTGTTCCTGTTACCAAGAATGTGCTGGGGATAGGAGGCCTTCTCGGTGGCTGCACCATATCTATGGAACAGGTTACCTGTGCATATTAGGAATGCTGCAAAAGTCTAAACTCATTCAAAATTTCACTTAAGGATTATCTATTTTCCATACGATGCTTATTATATGCTTAAATTATTGCTGTACTGTTTATATATCTGCGCTTTTTATCCTTGGGAAAATACATATATAATGCAATTTTTTATTATTATTATTATTATTATTAATATATTATTATTATTATGTATTATTATTATTAATATTATTATGTGTGTGTGTGTGTGTGTGTGTATGTATGTGTATGTATTATTATTATTATTAATGTGTGTGTGTGTGTATGTGTGTGTGTGTGTGTGTGTGTGTGTGTGTATTATTATTATATTATTATTATTATTATTATTATTATTATTATTATTATTATTATGTGTGTGTATTATTATTATTATTATTATTATTATTATTTAATATTATTATTATTATTATTATTATTATTATTATTATTATTATTATTATTAATATATTATTATTATTATTTAATTATTATTATTATTATTATTACTATTATTATAATTATTAATATTATTATAATTAATATTATTATTATTATTATTATTAATATTATTATTATTATTATTATTATTATTATTATTATTATTATTATTATTATTATTATTATTATTATTATTATTATTATTATTATTATTAATTATTATTATTATTATTATTATTATTATTATTATTATTATTATTATTATTATTATTATTATTATTATTATTATTATTATTATTATTATTATTATTATTATTATTATTATTATTATTATTATTATTATTATTATTATTATTATTATTATTAATTTATTATTATTATTATTAATATTATTATTGACAGTCATCAATTATAGAATATACAGATGACAGTTTCCCAATAATTGAATTACCTTAAAGGACAACACCTTGTGACGTGTGGTTTGAAATTCTTACTGGAAATTGTTTAAATTGAACCATCCAATAATTGTAGCTTTGCAGCCAATCCAACCTTTTAAGTGATCTGAATTCCGCAAGGGTTCAACTAATGCAGTATCAGAACCTACATTTTACCGGCAGCCATAACTGTAGCACATGAATGAGCTGGTATATATACTACTGTTCCTGGTAACGTACGAAACATGCTAACAGAGTAAACACCTAATAAATGCCCAAGACTCTGAAATGAGTCATCTCTTTCTAATACATCATTCAATATGTTCATAGCTAATACGCCTGGTATAACTTGTTTTTGTTTACGATATTCTTCGTTAGAAGAGTTTTTAACGACCAGAACTCCTATAATGTCACCATTTACCTCTACATCTACCTCTACGTAGCCAAGGTAAGGAATACTCAAACCGTTAGCACAGGTTAAAGATAGGCAAATTCCTTCTGTAGCCAAATATGTACCTACAGGCTTCATGAATTTTCCATAAAACTCTTCTGTAACAGTGGATACATTGGACCCAGAGTCAACTAGACACTTAATATGTACACCTCCCATTTTTATATCCAGGGTAGGGCATCCCCCTACCAAACGATCATGTCGATTTCTCTGACCTTTTAGTAGTATACATTTCGAGCCCAATTGTGCCTCTCCCGTTACATGGCTCTTTGAAACAGGAGGAACTAGTTTGACGCCGAATCAGATGAGTTCTCCAACAACTTTTTGTACTCTTCTATCTTTGCCTGTGCTTCTTTAAGTTGCAGATGGTAGCAATCAACTACAAGGTGACCTCGTTTTTTGCAATGATCACAGACTTTTGTAAACCTTACACCCTTGGGTGAATTTGTATCTACAAACTGACCTTTAACTCTGGTTGCCTTAGGCTGTGGAGTTGGAAGGGGAGGATGATTCGTTGCCAATTGAAGGACCTGACCAATCTGCTGTTGCTGTGCTAAATTTTGCAGTTGTTCCTTGAGCTGTTGTCTAATCTCACCAAGTTTGGCTCTTGAAACAGAAGGACGAGAATGACACGAGTTTTACTTACACCAACCTTCTCTTTGGCCTCTCTTTGAATCATCTTCCTCTGCCCAATCCATAGCTTCTTCTAAATTTAAAAAGAAACATCAAAATGGTCACTGCAACCCTTTGTAAGTGTCGTTTTAGTGAAGGGTCATGTATACCCCTCAGCAATTTGTTCATAAAGGAGCCTGTCCTAATGGGTTCAAGTAGGGACATTTGTCACTAGCCTTTGTGCAGCTTTCCATCAACTTATGCGGGTGCTCCCTTGGAGCTATCACCATCGTTTTGCCTACATTCAAAAAACAATCTTTTGCAAATGGACCCTATGAATTTAACACCAAACACATCATTCAAAATGTCAAAACAATTTGAGAAACCGTCTGCGTTCCGACAAAGACGTATTTACTTCCTCCTTACAGGCCCCTCAAGGTGTTGGAAAATAAAATGATAGCATCCTCTTCAGACGTAGCCTGGCCAAAAATAGCTTCAATGTATGTCTGTAAAAATCTTCAACTATGTACTCTAAATCCTTCCCAGAGAATGATTTTATTCTCTTTTGTGCAGGCATTAACCAAAATGATGGGAACTTGTAGCCCCAACAGCCTTCGCTTTCTTTTCTTTTGTTATCTGCTCGGTCAACTTTTCAACTTGCTCACGCAACATCTCAACTTCTAGCTTTGCAGTACCATCATGAAACCAAACAATTTTTTTTTCAAATTTGATTTACCCAACACCAACTTCTTCAATCATTTAACCAATCAATCAACAATAGCCATCTCAACATACAAAATATAAAATTAACATTTAACAAAATATTCTTGCCGCGATTCTGCTCGTGGTCAGATTTCGTGATGGTCGTACCTGCTGTGAAGTCGCATGAGGTTGAATACGATCTCCCTTCCAGGGTGATCAGTATACCGGACTGCGGTGCTCAGAATAGAAGACCCTCGCCCGGACGCAAAGGTATCCCCGTTGTCCGGCGTCCTCCAGAAAAACTTTCAATTCAGTCTTCGTCGTCAGTAGAGTAAGTGAACCAACATCGAGTGCTGGGGTTATATATATATTATACGCTCCCAGGTAGTCCCAGTATTTTATAAATGTACACAATTTCTCTCAAGGTTCACAAGAAAAAAAGCAATTTGATCCTGCCCACTACGCCATGTATAACCAGAGCAAAAATAACCAATGAAAGCAACCTTCCGCCGTCAGGCAAAACTGTCCTGGCTTAAAGAAAACCGTCGTGAACACTTTTCTTGAGAGTTCCACACAAATACATTTATTTACTACTAAGGACTGTATATTTTCGGATTTAATTACAATTAAATAAACAACTAAGGAATAGTAACTAGACTACCCGGAGGAGTATCTGGTACCCCCCCAATATTTAGGACAAGGCATCGAGCGTCGACCCATTAAGTTATCTCAGCTTAGTTGGTCATTCAGCCACAGTCATGTACATGTGCAGCATGATAATTCCATACAGGTTGTCCTACGGTGGCGTATATCGATGAAAAAACAGAATTTGTTCTATTTGGATCACGTCAGCAATTGTCTAAAGTTTCTCTTCCATTTATTACAATTGGTGACTCGCAGATAACCCCCTCATTACATGCACGTAATTCAGCATATTAGTGACTCGACAACGACTTTAAACACATATCTCCAACACGTTCGCATCATCAGTTTCATATCAGAAATATAAAGCCGAATTAGGAAATAAAGTGCTGCTGAACAAATTATACATGCGTTTGTCGACATCAAAGGCTCGATAACGAGGAATGCTCTCCTTTACGGTCTCCCGCAGAATCAAATATCTCGTCTTCAGGCACATACAAACCACAGCAACTCGTGTTGTGACTTTGTCCAGAAAAGTCATGCCATATCACGCCAATCTTGAAAGAACTGCACTGGCTTCCTGTTTCACAGAGAATTGTTTTTAAACTTATGCTAATTGTTCACAAATCTTTCAATAACATTGCTCCAATTTATATTTCTGAACTGCTTAAAGTCTACACCCCATCACGCAATTTGCGCTCCAGCAACATGTCACTCCTGAAGGAACCAACTTCAAAACGGAACTCGCAGCTCCGAGACTCTGGAATCATCTTCCAACTAAACTCAAATCTTGTCATAGTATAACCAGATTTAAGTCGATGCTTAAAACTCATCTTATGTCACAACTCTTCAAAGATGATGTATATTTGTACTGCATTGTAGGTACAGTTTATCTCGGTACATAATTTTTTTTCCCCCCTATGCTATCATTGTATATTGTTTGTATTCATGTTTTTTTCTTTGTTTCCGCGCCTTGAGCGCCCAGCAGGGTGGATATGTGCGCGCTATAAATCTTTATTATTATTATTATTATTATTATATCGGCAGCCCAAGCCACACCCAATTGAATACCACATGGCAAGCCAAAAACAAGTTGGTACAGGGAACAGACCAGGAAGGAATGACACTGGCCGTTCCTTTACAGGGTCTCTTATACTAAATTCACGGTAGAGTACACACATTAATTCCAAGAATGCCACTTCGACTAAGTCGAAAACACACACCAGAGACTCTATTGTCTTCATTTGTAACATAACAATTGCCACTAGAAATCAGGTCATGCTCATTGCTAGATGTTGAACAAACCCAACTTGGCCAATGAAAAGGAAATGAGAACTATTAGGAGTTAACCAAATTGGCGTTAGCCCATTGACCTACATCAACTGGTTACAATACTGAAAATCGATATAGAGTCATTAGAGTGGGAATTGTGAAAGCTTGTTTTCGAAAAGCAAATGCTTTTTAGACGAGAAAAGAAACTTCATTTACAACTTATTATGTATATTAAACTCTGTATACAATGTACATGTACACGTGTGCTGTATGCATAATCCACATGTACAGTGAACAACATAAAATACAAGAAAACACACGTAAACTCATGGCTATAATATCCCTCGTGTCTGTGTGTGAAAGAACGTCAAGGCCGTCCGTCCGCGCACGACATGGGCTGTACATTATACATAAAGAATAGTGCTTCAGAATACTTGTTCACTTAAACTTCCGGTTTAAGTGGTCAGATTGATGGGGTCATGTCTGTGTACGAAATGTCACATAATTCAAGATCTGTAAGATGATACAAAGATTGTGTAAATATATTTTGTGGTTCATGAGATATGATTTTTTGAAATATTAAAATTCAATTTAGTGTAATTTGATATCTGATGTTATGGTCTTAGTATGTGTCAAGTTTGAAGGATCTGTGAACTTGGCAACTATGTTTTTTCTGGATAAGTTTCACGAGGAATGAGAAGAAAAAAAACACCTAAAACCCAGAACAATAACAACTAG
>CM055819.1:56652654-56685916 GCA_029582265.1 Zoroaster sp. YZ-2022 | reverse complement strand
TCTCAATTTTCCTTTTCTCAATTTGACCTAGGAACGCGTTTGTAAAAGTCATATTACGTAAATTTATAAAGTGGTTGGCCTCTTTATAAGGGGTGCCCCGGGGGACAGGCGCTGCCGGGACCGTCATGTCGCGGGTGCCAAAAACTCGACTACCCCCCCGACAATGTCCGAAAAAACAACCTACCCCCTGTCGACGTCAAGCTGGGGCAAGCTCCGACATCCCGACCCAATCGTGGGAAAGGACGACCACCTGCACACCGCGACACCGCCACCACCGCCCCAAAAACCCCCCACAGGCGACAACCAAACCCAAGTAAACCCGTCCCCCCCGCGACAAGCTCGACAACCCGGCCCTTTGCCCCTGAAGAAAATGAGAGTTCGCCACCTCACGCAGTATTCCCGTTGACGGGGTTGACTATATGACAATAAATTCACCGGTCCCCGGCGAAAACCTACGTCCCTGGCGAAAACCTCGCCACCACGTCAGAAAGAAAAACCCTCTTGGCGTAAACCCCTTCGCCGGTTTGAATTTTTTGAAAGCGCGCCCAAAAGGCTCGACTCGGGCGCGGGGAATCCCCCCGACCATACGGGCGCCCCCCGGCAAAATTGGCGACCCCCGGTCCCTGTAGCCCTTAAAATCCCTAAAGGGGGACGGGCATGGTTGCCCGAAAGTGTGCAAAGTTTTTGATTTCCCGGGTAGAATTTACCCTACCCCTCATTCAATATAAGGTGGAAACATATGGATGATGATGGCCCCTTTCTGTGATACTTCAAATTTTTCCCGGGGGTTTTATTTCGAAAATCGGCTTTTTTGGTTCATTGACTCTCGTCGCGTCTGATCTTTCAACCCCCCTTAGTATCGCCTTTTACATGTGGTAGCAACTAAAATGGACCCCTTTTTTTTTCAAAAGGGATGTTTTTTTAAATTTAAAAGGGGAAATAATGTCAAAAACCATCATAAAAGGGGTTTTTAAAAGATTTTTTCTTCCTGTACCCAAAATCGATCATAGAATTTTTTTTAACTGGTTGTTTTAAAATTAAAAAAAAAAAAACTTAAAAAGGGCGGTCGATGCACTTTTTAAAAATTGAATACGTTTTGGGGAAATTATAATAATCATATCGGTTTCCCTAACCTGTGAAATTAAAAAATTAAATATTGAGCAATATCGGAAAGTGCATATTCATCTTTCTTAAAATTTAATTTTATATTCATCCCAGAAATTTTTTTTACAGATGATTGGTTTTTGACATTAAATACCTTACTGGTTTGATGAACGGCCCCTATTGGGTTGTGTACATAAAAAGAGATATTTTAAATGATTCTGTAATAAATAAAAAAAATAATCTGAAATTTGAACCCAGACTAAAAATTCGTAATTCATTTAAATACATCTGGACTTTGAAAAAATTTCATATGCCCCCTCTTTATTTTAATTACCCGCAAAATGCATGTAGAATGCGCCCTTTGCAGTTGCATTAAATTTTAAAAAAAGCTTTTTATCACAATGAAGTTATAGCTGTGATGATTTTACATGCAATAGTTTTCGTGTTGAATAGAAACCCCGGGTGGTTTTTTCCCAACTTTTGAGCTTTTAAAAATGGAACTACTGATTGTTGCTTCCCGGCGACCCCTCAACCCTAATCGGGGGTGTGAACAGGTTTTTTTTTGACGGGGTTTTGATGGGGTATTTAAATGAAAGTGGTTAAAACCGAACTGTAAAGAAAACTAGGTTTTCCCTGGCCTCTTTTAACCTCATTTTAAATATAAATAGTTGAACTCTGGAATAATAAAGTTTTTTCATCAAAAACATAAAAATATAACACCCCAGGTTTCGGGTTTCTTCAATTTTTTAACGGAATTTTTTGTTTTTTCGGTCTTTTGCCCAATGATGTAATGACTGTCTTTTGACGGTAGTATAGTATTGTGTTAAAAAAAACCAGTTTCTTTTATACTGAAAAAAAGAACTAAAAAGATACTTTTTTTTTTCCAAAAAAGTCTTTTTGGGTTTGCTCCTTTTTCCCCCTTTCCTTGGGTTACAAAAAGGCATATTATAAAAACATTTGAAAAAAAACAAAAAAAAATTTTGGTTGGACGAATCATTAAATTTGTGGATTGGTCATGATTCTGGAACCACAGTTTTGAGAAGAAAAGGGTTCTTAAGTTCTCCCCTACTCTTAGTCTTCTGCGGGTGCGACCCCCGGTTTCAGAACAGGGGATAAAACACCTGTGTTGGAAATTGTTGCGGGACATCACGTTTTGATTTACCAAAGGATTCACCTCTAACGTGTCTGAACATTTGAAAATTGTGTTTGGGACATTTTTGCTTTTTTAAAAACCCAAAAAAAATTTTTGCCTTTTTCAAATTTTTTCCGTAAATTTTTAAAATCTTACCCGCGAGTTTTGGGAAAACTTTTTTTAAGCTTGATTGTTACAATATCACTACGATTAAGTACTGAGCATTTAGACAGAAAAATCTCCTTGGTAATCCCAAAATATTAAAAAACCTAATCTAGAACTTATTTAAATTTTAAAAGAGATTGGGGGTTTTCTTGTCTCTTGCAATAAAAAGCGTCTGGATGTTTGATCACTGGAAAATTTTCCCCGATATAAAAAATACTCTACTTTCATGAAAATCTTTTAAAATATAGTGTTTCCCTCTGTTTTACTTTGGCATAAATGCGTGTGCACTGTTGATTTTTTTTGACGCACTTTTTTTAAATGAAAAACTTTTAAATGATTGCTAATCATTTATTAACCCGGTTGTTTTTAAATTTCTTCCCCGGGTTGAGTACAGCTTTCGGGTTGGGTTTTTTCCACCCATCCTCATTCTCCCTTCTTCTCCTCCTGCTTCCGTTGCAACTGACAATCGTTTTTTTCCCCTTTAAACCTCATCACCACAAATGCTGTTTACTTCTCCCAGCAAAGAAAATTAAGGTGAGGGATCCCAAATTTCTTGCCTTTTTGGTTTCTTCATTTTTCCTTTTTAACTTTCCCCCCGTAACGGGCGGAAAATTTTTATCTAACTATGCTACTGGGTAAAGACAGTTTGGTCCCGGGTTTTTGAAAGTTAAAGAAGTTTCCCAGAAAAAGAAATTGAAAGCCCAACTTCATCACGACCACGGTCAAAAAAAAAAACTCCGTGACATTTCTGTTGATGTCTTGTCAAAAAAGCCCAAATTTCATGACACGACCCAAGTCAAAATCAAAACTATCTGCTTTCTTTTTAGTATCTTATTCAGTTCCTGATTCTTGTTTAAAAAAGTTGAGGTTTTTTTGTAATGTCAAAGTAAATATTAGGTCCCCTTTTTGTCGGGAAAAGTATAAAGGCTGATTTTGTTTTAACACCTCACTGGGCCTGCCAGAAAAGTCTTTAGACTTTATTCTTAAAATATGGGTAGGGTTTTTAAGATTTTAAAGGGGGTTTTTGGAGACCAAGGTTCATCTTTTGGGGTTCCGGCTTTCATTGAAAAGGGAAGGAAAAAAAGATTTTTTCTCATTAGACTTTATTATCAATCGGTTGCGGGGCATGGGTAACTCAATAGTTCTGATTTAAAAACATAATTTTGTTGGTTTTGTCAACATAACATTAAATTGTAAAAAGTGACTTTCTTGTTGATACTGGTTCAATTGAAAACCTCAGGAAAAGTGTTTTTTTGAAAAATCAACGAAAAGGTGTCTTGGAATGGTTTAGTCGTAAAATTTTTCCCCTGAAGCTATCTAACCCCAACCACAACGTGAACATATGTCCCGGATCCTTTTTATTTCATGCAGCAAGGGCAGACATGTACAGTGTTTTCTGCCCTTCTTTTTTTATATTTCCAAAATTAAGGTGGAGCTTTTCTAATTTCTAAATTTTAAAACAAAATATTTTGTCATTGGTTATTGTTGCCCAGATTCTCTCGCTGGGGCCCAAACCTTTTTTACTGTACAGGTCTTAAGGTCTTGCCTGGGATATAAATTTTTTGTTTCATTTTTTGCCCAACTTTACTGAGTATCAAAAAAGTTGTTTGTGTTTTGTGATCTGTATCTAAAACCTTTAAAATCTTTTTAAACCTTTTGATCTTATTTTTTTCACAATTAAAGACATGGTTGACTCGTCCTTGAAATCCATTTATTTCACAAAAATTCCCCTTTTTGGCTTTTTTATCAGAAAATTTTTCAGCTGAATTGAAGACAAAATCTGTCCCTATGGTGGCCAGTTCCGTATTAAAAACATTTACTCTTTTTTTTTGTTTTTAATGATTTTTCAATTTTACAAAACTTGTTTTCCCTACAAAAGTTCTTTAAAATTTTATAAAATTTTAAAATTTTTATTTTTAAATTTCTAATAATTTTCTATTTTCTTTAATTTCTACAATTTCTATGACATAGAATTTCTATGAAAAAGTTTTTTAAATTTCTATTAAAAAAACTGTTTCTAAGAAAATTTGAACATTTTTGTATTCTTCATTGCTTCAGGTTGTATGAATGATAAGTTCATATAATTATTTGAGTTTTTATAGATTTTTTCTCAGGCACTTCACATTCTATAATTTCAAAACTTTTTGGGGATTACATGCCTTTGTAGGGTTTTCAGGTCTGACCCCAAGTTCTTTTGTAATAGTGGTCACATGGGTGTTTGGTCCCTTTAAAAATTTTTAATCAAACTTTTCCCCCTACCTCAGTTTTCCCTTTTCGTTTTATACATTAAAACCTCATTCTTGATGTAGACCCCAAACCTTCTGGACTTGGGTTTTTATCCCCTCAAAAAGATGTTTTTCCTTATTTGATTGACACAAACCTTTTGGACTTGGGTTTTTTTCCCCAAAACCAAAAAATAGTTTTATAAATCACTCATTTTGATGTAGACACAAACTTTCTGGACTTGGCACTTTTTTCCCAAATCCAAAAAAGATAGTTTTAAAACACTCATTCGTGTAGACACAAGCTTGTCTGGACTTGGCATTTTTATCTCAAGAAATGTTTTTTAAATCCCCTTTCGTGTAGACACAAACTTTTTGGACGCCTTTTTTTTCCCCAAAACCCAAAAGAAGTTTATAAAACCTCATTCTTGATGAAAAAGCCTGTCTGGACTTGCTTTTTTTTATCCCAAATCCGAAGATAGTTTTTTAAATCAATCATTCTGTGTAACACAAACCTTCTGGACTTGGCACTTTTATCCAAATCCGAAGATATTTTATAAATCAATCATTCTTTATTAAACAAACCTTTTGGGCTTGGCCCGATCCCAAATCCCAAAAGATGTTTTAAAATACTCATTCTTGATTGACCAACCTGTCTGGACTTGGGCCCTTTTTTCCCAAATCCCAAAAATGGTTTATAAATCCTTATTTTGGTTTGAAAAAACCCCTTTTGGACTTGGCACTGTTTTATCCCAAATCCAAAAAGATAGTTTTTTTAAAACCTTTCTTTATGTAGACACAAAAATTTTCTGGACTTGCACTGTTTTTTCCCCAAAACCGAAATAGTTTTTTAAATCCCTTTTTCTTATTAGACCAAAAAATGTCTATTTGGGATTTTTTCAAAACGAAGATATTTTTAAAACCCCATTCTTTATGTGAAAAAGCCTTTGGACTTGGCCGTTTTTAAAGAAAATGTTTTTTAAATCAATCATTCTTGAGGAAACCAAACCTTTTGGACGCTGTTTTAAATCCGAAAATGTTTTATAAATCCTTTTCTTGATGTAGACACAAGCTTGTCTGGACTTGCTTTTTTTATCCCAAATCCAAAAGTAGTTTTAAATCACCCATTCGTGTAACTGCTTGTCCCGGCACTTTTTTTCCCTCAAAAAATGTTTTTTAAATCCCCCTTCTTTTGGACCGCCCTTTGGTTGCTTTTTATCCCAAATCCAAAAAGATAGTTTTATAAATCACTTATTCTTGATGTGAACCCGTTCTTGGATTTTATCCTCCAAGAAAATGTTTTTTTCACTTATTCGAGTAACACAAGCCTGTCTGGACTTGGCACTGTTTTTTCCCCAAAAAAGAAATGTAAAAATTTTTTTCTAATCTTCCCTTTTGCAGTGAAAAAAGATGGGAAATTGTTACAGAAATTGGAATTTTGGTCTGAAGTGGGCGTAAAAATCATTTAAAAATTCTTTTGGGTTTACAGTTTTTGTATAAATGGACAACAGTTCTCTAACTCATTTAAAAAATGTTAAATTGTATAAAGGGGATGGGTTAGTGAGCTTGCAGCTTTTTTTCCTTTGTCCCCCTCCCAGTCATCAGGGTAAAAATTGTCCCTCTCTCGCATTTAGAGCCACAGTCGGGATTAACCCCCAGTCAACTTTAGACCCACGTCGGGATTTGAAACCCCTGCATTTTAACCCACATCAGTTTTGACCCCAATCAGCATTTGGCCAAATCCCTTTTGGCCCAAAACGGCATTTAAACGTCAGCAGGCCTCAGTCAGCAAATGGCAAACAAGGTATACTATAAAAAGGGGTTTCCCCCAGAATAAATTTTCATTCCAAAAGGGTTTCCCAAATCCCCAAATATTGTGTTTTTAAGCACTGAAGATTTCCCAGTTTTGTTATCAGTTGTTTTTACTTTGTCCGGGAAAAGACTCTTTGTTTCCTTATTTTTAAAAAAATGTTCCAAATCCACATACCCGTTTGGTAATCAGGGGAAAAAAAAAATCTTTATTTAGATATTGATTAAAGGGGCCCAAGGCCTTATGATGTTTTTGCCCGAAAAAAAAAGGCATCTATTGATTGCTAATAATAAAATAAACCCAAAAACTGTAACGTAATTCAGCAAACCGATTGAAGGTTACCAAAATTGTCCCTGTAAAATTTTGGGAAAAAAACCGGTAAAATTAAAACCCGGGGGGGAATAAACAAATTTTTTAAGTAAATTCTGTCAAGGGGTTTGGTCCCTACTAAAAAAAGGGGTACAAAACAGCTCAAAACCGGAACTCATCCCAAAAAATGAAGGGATACTGAAGTCTTCATCCAAAAGCCTTCCCGGTTCATAATGGGTTTAGGGATGGGTGGACTCATGGTTCTGTTTTTTAAAACATAATTTTGTTCATTTCAATGGTATTCCAATTGGTTGGGTGACATTCTTTTGATAATGGTTCAATGGTGTCCCCCCACGGGAAAAGTGTTTCCTTTTTCCCTTTTGACCAAATTTTTAAAAAAAATCTCTCTGGTTGAGGTTACTTCTCCAATGGGATAAATTCCTTTTTAAAACCTTTTAAATTGGGTGTGTGGACAATATTAAAGGGGTTTGATTGTCAAAATTTAAAAAAGAAAAAGGAACAAGACAAATTCCCGGCCGGGGGAAATTTTATGACCATTTGGCTGGATAATAAATTAAGTTATTTTCTTCTAATATTTTAAGTCTGTTTTTTTCAAAACATGATTGGGGTATACCCGAGACCATTGGCATTGTAAAATTTCCTCACAAAACTCTTTTTTTCCCCCTGAGTCTACTGTCATTTTGGGAAACATCTACATTTGGGACTGGTGACAGCTTCCTGGTCAGGTTGACAATATTTCTACATCTGGGCTTTGCGTCCAAAAAAATCCCCTGGGTTTTCAAACCATGAAAATTTCACTAAAATAAAGTTGATTCAGGGTTCTTTTGAACTTTCAATTTCTCAGGTGAAATAGTACTATACATCACCTGTCCTTTGGGAGACTTGGGAAATTTCAGGGGCGAATGAGGGCTGAAAAAAAGGTGTTTTTAACAAACACAATATCTTCGTTTGTGATTTTGTTTAGGGGAAAACAAATGTAATGGGGTGGGTGGGGAAAAATTCCTTGATTACGGGTCAAAAGGGGGGATGGGGGACAGTGGTTAAAGGGTCGTGTTGGTTTAGCACTTTAATTAATAAAACAAATAATCCCAAAAAAAAAGATTAAAAATTTTCTTTGAAAAAACATTAAAAAACTTGAACCGGAAATAAATTAAAAAAAATTCATAACTCAGGAATAAAAAAAAGAAAAATACTCCTTAAGAAAAAAAAACTGATTACTGTAACGGGCTGACCTCTTCTAATCAAATCTATGGACGCCTCTTCATAATCAAATATAAAGGGCGACTCAAAAAAGGGAATCCACAAATAATGGTTTAACCAGGTTAGGGTTTATGATTATAAACATGATTGCATCATGAGTAGGGCTATTGTTTCCATTATACCTCCTTGCATTCTGCGATCCCATCACTAGACCATTGTTTAAAATGGAAAATCAAATTCAAAAATTTAGGGTTGGTGAATAAGGGAATACAAAACATCCAGAGGAATTTCATATCCAAAACAGAGACAAGATACGTAATTTAAAGGAAAAATTTAAATATTGAAAAAAATATCTTATTCATGTAATGATTTTTTTGATAAGATCTTCCCCCTTTGAAAAAACCCCCTTTCCCACTTTCCCACCTCTCCCACACAAAGCCCAAAGCGACGATGCATCTTTCGCCCTCACCATGCCCGTGGAAGGGCCCACGGGTCGGATTTGCCCCGGGTGGATTTCTTTCTTTGGGGATTTTAAAAAAACAGAGTTTATTCCTCCTAAAAGATATTGGTGAGTTACAGGACCCATCCCCCCAAAAATCAACATTCTGTAAAAGGCCCCAGTTTGGGTGAAAGGGTGTCCAAGACGGGAAAATTTTGGACGTGGAAGGGGGAGGTGGACATGGGAGGGTTATTACAAATTTTTGGGGTCTTTCAAATAAAATCTTACCAAAATGTATTTTTCGTGGGGCCAAATGTGTCCTGCCAAAAGTTTTGGGGAAGGCCCCAATTTCCCTTCTGGATTTTTCCCCAGGGGGCCCATTTTCCCCCCTGCTTTTTGAGGGCCCCGGCAATGGTGCTCGGTGTTTCACCGTGAATAAAAGGAGGTTGGGCTAATTTACCCCCGGTGCAATCTTTTTTTATAACCCCAAAACCTCTAACCTGGTCATAAACCCTTGTTGTGGTTTCCCGGTCGCCCTTTTAAAAAGGCCCTGACCTCTTCATAATCAAATCTATACTTGGTTTCGGGAATAAAATAAACCCCAACTAGCCCTTAGTTTGTTAAAGGGTTAGAACAAAAAAATTAAAAAAATAATAAACCCAGTAAAACAAAAAATAAAAAAATACAAAAAATATGAAAATCTGTGAAAAACATAAACTTATCCCTGGCCTCCCAAAATCATGGTGCCAGAACTAAAAACTTAGATTTTAAAAAAGTAATATTGAAAAATTTATAAATATAAATCATAGGATATTAATTCCTTGTTCCTACTCTATATAAACTAAACTTAGGAACTGTAAACAAAAAATTTAAAAAGCTCTTTTTTGACAAAAAGAGGGGGCCCGTTTTTATCAAGTCAACACTTGGCTAAAATTCCCAAAAAAACAAACAAAGCTACCGGGTATGGTGTGCTTTTTCGGATTTTTTTGGAACCGGATAACCCAAAATCGAAACTTTGGATACCCGGATACCCATTTTTTTTTTTTATTAAAAACTGAAAACATATACTGTAAATGGTAAAAAAATTTTTACCTTTAAAATTTAAAAATTATCCCATACTTAAATCAATCTTTGTGTCTTTTAAATTAAAGTAAAACCTCTTTGTGAAATAGAGTCCCCTTATTTGTATTTACTAAAAGTTTTTCTGAAATAAAACTGACCCGTTCCAAAGTCTTTAAAAACCCCGAGTTACAAATATATGATGCCCCCTTTTAAAAAAAGATCACACATACGAAACCGCAGCACCCTACCTGAACAAAACCCATTTTAATTTTCGGGGAAACTGAAGACCGTGTAAATTTGTGTTTTATCGTCACTGGTTAGTTGTTCCGTTCCCAAACCGGGTTAAATTTTCCCTTTTGGTTAAAAGGCGATTGGGGGGGAACCCAAAGGGGGGGAAACATTTCGTCTTGCGTTTTGCCGCCCCCAAACCGCGCCCTGCCCCCCAAAAATTGGGGATCCCCGTCGTCATTTTTGGCTTTGGTTTTTGTTTTTTAAAGGAGGGATTTTGGCCCTAATTTTGGCCCGGACTAAAATAATTTTCATTATCAGGGTTAACTCTCAGCCCCCTCCTTTTGTATTTTTTGAACTTTTTCGCCGGTCCTGGGGGTTTCCCCCAGATGGGGCTTCCCCCTAACGTGGAAAAATCCCAAAGTGTGTCTTGGCCGGTTTAAAAAGAAACCCCTGGACGTCTCCGTCTTTTTCTTAGGGGGGGGTCTTTTTTAAAATTTTCCCCCCATATTTTCTCCATCCGAGGCCGTAGTCCCGCCGTTCATTCAAGCCTGCGCCTGCGGCGGTTTCTGTGCTTTTCCTCTTGGCACCGTCTGGTGCATGTTTCTTTTTCGTGTAATACAACACATCCTTCCATTATCTCCGTCAAAACGGCCTTAAACGTCGGGCCCTCTGTATTCTCAAACGGCCCCCAATTACCCAATAAACCCAGCAGCCCCCCACTAACCCAATTGCAAACAATGGGCCCAAACTTTTCCGTCCTGTGCTGTTGTTTTTTGAAGCACCCCTGCCACGCCCTTTGCGGTCTTAACAGTTGGGTCAATGTATCACAAACTTTGGGAAAAAAATGAGGGAATTGTTGCAAAAAAATAAAAAGGCCCTTTAGGGGGGTTAATCAAAAATTTTAAAAGATAATTGTTTTAAAAAATTAAAAAACAACGTTTTGAAAAGGAGTCACAGATTTCTTTCGCTCTGCTCAAATTTTGGTCAATTTTTAAAAAGTCGTTTACGGGTAATTGGAACCGAAAAATGGAACCAGGTTTTTCCCTTTTTCCATGGCAGTTCGGGGGGGTCCCGGATACCCCATACCCTTTCAAATGGGAAATTTTCCCCCTCCTTCCTAATCTTATTTAAACGGTGAAAAACATAAAGGAAATTTTAAAAATTCCAGGTTTTTCCCCAGTGTCCCTATTCTAAAAAATTCTAGAAAAAAAAAAAATATTTATTTTTAATCTTTAATTAGAAAATCTAAATAAAAATTTTAAAAAAAATAAACCTTTTAAAAAGCCCCAGACTCTCGGAACTTTAAAACCTTTTTTGAAATTTCCCCGGAATTTAATGAAAAAAAAATCTCACACGGGAAAAATAGTTAAATATCCCAAACTTTTTCAAGTATAAATTAACAAAAAAATTTTTCCTAAACCCAAAAAAAAAAAATGTTCAAAATAATCTATAAAAAAATTTGATATTTCCCTTGTTACAAAATTTGTTATGTGAAAAAAATTTAAAGAACTTTCCTCCCCCTAAAGGGAGGGTAAGTGGACAGTAGTTGGGATCAATGTTCTAAAACCTTAGCTTTGCATGGTAAAGGGAAAAGAAAGGAACTAAATGGGGGACACCAGGGAAGTTCTCAATTGAGTTTAAATTATTTCCCTGAAAAAACTGGGTTACAACTCGTGTTTCGTCGGGCCCTTTGATCGTCCTCGGAAAGGAACCCCACCACATCCCCCAGACCACTCCCCTCATGGACCAGGGGTTTCCCTTTTTTAAAAAATTATGGCCCAAAAGGCTTAAAAAAAATATCATATTGAAAGGGGGGAACTAAAATTTTTAAAAAATTAAAAACCCAAATTATTATTATTTTTATTATTTTATTATTTTTTTTGTTTTGTTTTTTATTGTATTATTATTTTTTATTATTATTATTATTATTATTATTATTTTTAAATTATTATTATTATTATTATTTTTATTTTTATTATTATTATTATTATTATTATTGTTTAATTATTATTGTTTAATTATTATTGTTTAATTATTATTGTTTAATTATTATTGTTTAATTATTATTGTTTAATTATTATTTTATTATTTTAATTATTATTAATTATTAATTATTATTATTTTAATTATTATTATTATTATTATTATTATTATTATTATTATTTTTTATTATTATTATTTTATTATTTTATTTTTTTTAATTATTATTATTTTTGGGTTTATTATTATTATTATTATTTTTAAATTTAATTATTTTTTATTATTAATTATTAATTATTATTATTATTATTATTATTATTATTATTATTATTATTTTATTATTATTATTTTATTATTATTTTTTTTTTAATTAATTTTATTTTATTATTTTTTAGGGGATGTTTTTTCCAGTCATGGACGGATCCCCGGGAAAAGGGGTGGGGGGGTTCAGACCCCCCCCTTTTTGCTAATATACCAAATTAAAAAAAAAAATACTTTATTGTCAATTTTTGGTTTGGCCCCCAAAAAACTGCTCATGCGAGGGCCCCCAAACTCCTTTATGGGGGGTTTGAAACCCTTTTTTATAATATTGTTGCCCGTTTTTTACTTTATCAAAAAATGTTTGAGGGCTCTTGTCATCATTGAGCTTGAAAATAAAGAAAAAATTCCCCACCTTTACGTTTCGAAATAAAGGTTTAAATTTAAATTTTGGGCGGGTTTGGCCCTCATGTCTTGTACAAATTAAAAATTATTAAAAAAAAAAATCTATTTATTTTATTTAAAACAATAAACCCTTTTAGCATTTGAAAGAAAAAGTTTTTAAATTATCAACTTTTTTAAAATTTGGAATAACAATTAAAGTACATTTTTTAAATTAAATCATTTCAAGAACTGACAAAATTTTGAAAAGCCAAAAAAATTTAAATTCCCCACATGGGGATGGTTCTTTTTTCTCCAAAATCATTTTATAATAAAATGTATACGGGGAACACAAAATTTTAAACACTATCAAACACGTGTCTAACTTTTAAAAGATGTATCCCTTTTTTTTTTCTCTTTAAACAGCTACAGTAATTAATATCTTTTTTTAAGATTAAATCAAGATTAAAATTATTTTTTTTCATAATTTTTCCAAAAGTTTTTGTTGTATGGGCTTTTTAAAGGGAAAAATTTTATGAGGGGAACATTTTTTTGAGTCTTTTTTTTGACATCAATGTCCAAAATAGCGCGGTAACATCAGTAAAACTCTTCAGACAACATTATCGCCCGCATCTTTTTAATTTGCGATAATGTGGGTCTTTTGGATTTTAAAAAAATTTTTTTAAAGCCCAGTTGGGGGTTTTTTTCCTCTGGGAAAGAAGACATAAAAATAATTGAGGGTCGTAACCCCGAAAAATACTAAAACCCTAGTAAAAGGGGGAAACTCTGGAATGACTATTTAAAAAAGGGTGATTTTCCCCTTACAAAACCTTTTTTTGTGAAAATGCTAAAAGAAAAAAATCTTAAAAAAAAAGACATCCTTTTTACTCTTCACGTACTTGAAAATAATACTGAAAGGGACTGATTCCCCCAAAGAATCGTGTCAAAAATTCAAAATTGAGTAATTAACAAGTTATAATAAAATAATTTTTGGAGTCTTTTTTGTCCCCTGTAAAGTACAAAATTTAAAACAATATCAAACACAATGATATTTATAAAAACGATAAAGTCGGCAGAAAAGTTGTGGGCAAAAAAAGGGGGGGTGATTGGGCAAAACTCATAGGGATAACAGGGAAAAAGTGGGCAATGGAAAAAGGTTTTTTTATATAACGGGGAAGGAAAAAAATTTTAAAGTGTTGATCACGGAGGAAAAAGTCAACATCAAGGAAATTTCTTTTTTAAAAAATTTGGCGATATAAATAATCCCACCTGGCTTTATACGTAAAGTTCCGATTCGGATGGAGGGAGGGGCGGACAGGGTGTGCAAAATTTTTAAAAGGGGTTTTTTTTTGTAGTTTTTTGGAGCCGCGGGCAGGCTTTTGTCGCGTGGGGGGGGGGAAATCCTTCCTAATTCTTTTTAAAAAAAAGAGATGGTCAGGGGGTGTAAATTCGGCCTTTGGGGTCCCCGAAATAAAACCCTTTTCCCTACCCTGTTTTGGCTTTTGCAGTTTTTTCGCCATTCACTTTTGATTGAAAAAAAAGCCGTGCTTGGGCGGGTTTTACCCCAAATCCAAGACGTTGTGAACGTGTAATTCCCCCAATGCTAGTCGTTCCCCGGGAAATGAAAAAAAAAAAAATATATTTCCCGGTTTGGAAATTTTAATTAGGCCCGGGTAGGAAGTAACAAATGGTTTGAAAAACTTTGGGTTCAAAATTGGTTTTGAACGGACAAGTGTTTATAAGAAGATTTTTTAAAGTTTTTTGGGTTTCTTTCCACCACCCTAGTGGGGATAACAATTAGTACTTTAAACGGCCTCTCTTCAGTTGGGGTCCCGATACCGATGCCCATTCTTTGTTTATAGTTTCTCAAGGTTCATTTTTCCTTTCCCGGTTGACCCTGCAAATTTAAAAGGGGAATGAAGGGCGCCCGGGGCCAGGATAAAAGGGGGTACAATCTTCCCCAAATTATCTTTTCACACATAGTGAACCCCATACCCAAAACCCTTCCGGTTTGCGGGGGGCCAAAGCCATTTTGCCCCCATTTGGGTTCAGGGGAAAACACTTTTTTTAATTTGATCTTTCATGACTCATTTTTGGCCTTTCCTTCTTTTTACACTGCGGGGTTTAATAAAATTGGTAACTGAAATACAATCCACACCCTACCCAAAATATCAGCCATTCCCCTTGGACTAAAATTCCCGGTTTAAAAAGCAAATCATGTTATAAAAGTTCTTTCTTGAAAAATCCAATACGGGGGTTTTTTCTCGGTTTTTGGGTTTACGTTTCAGCTTTGGGGAAAACCCTAAACCGTAGAAAATTCCCCCAGGATTTGTCAAAAACGGGCATTTTCTTTTTATAAACAATCCAAATGAACTTATTAAAATCCTTTTTGGTATACCTTTACATGATCCTTTTTGGCTGTTTTTAAAAAATTATATAACAATAAAAAATTTACAAATAAACACTGGTTTAAATTCCCCATATATCTCATTTTGTATCTCTATATTTAATGACCTAATGGAATGTTGTGTTTTTTAAAGGGGTAAATAAAGGTTCCTTACAATTTTGAAATTTATTAAAAGGGTCAACCCACTGAATCAAATTAAACTTGTTAAAAAATCTCGCTCATCTTTGGATCTGGTGGGTTTTTGTCAGCTTCATACAGCGAAGATACCCCAATGGTCCCAGTTTTCCCTTTAAAAAAAATGTCAAGTTTGGAAAGACTTTTTAAAGGGCCCTTTTTCTTAAATCATTATCAACTTTTTCTTACGGTTTTTTTGGGGGGGATCATCTCAAATTCAGCGTATTTTTATAGAGAGAACCCCTTTTGGTTTCTCTGTTTTGGAAAGGTCATTGTCAATGTCTTCTCGTACATATATCCCCAAAGTTTTCCCAAAATCCTCAGTATCATTAAATGTCCATCAAAATTTAAAAGGGGACTCCCCCGGGGTCGGGAAATCGCAAAAAACGCATTGTAGTTCTCCGAAAAAATTTATTTTGAAGAAATCCTAAAAATGACTGTCCGACAAATTTATCGTTTTATCTTGAAAATTAGTAACCCTAAACAATATCAAGGGATCTTTGTTGGGTCATCATGACCCCATCCCCCCGGACATGTGTCTGCGTTTGTACCTCTATCTGGTGGTCTTGGATTCAGTAGACACCCCTTCGGGTTGTGGTTGGGGGCCCTCCCCTTCAAAAATCATCAAAGGGGGGCCCCGTCTTTGCTGTTTCAAATTTTTTAATTTTTGGGTCTTCAAATTTCGCCGTTAAAATGCCAAAAAATTTTTCTGCAAATCTCGGAAAGGTTTTCATTTTCCAAAAGGGGCGAACCCAAAAATCATTTTGGGTAAGTTCAATTTTTCTGGTTAGTAAAACCCCGCTTCCCCAAAACCCGGGGGACTTTTGTTCCTACCAATATCTTCTAAAATTTAACCCAAAAGGGACGGGGTACAATGTTTTGGGTGCTTTTTTCACAATCTGGCCAACCATCCCAGTTTAACAAAGGGGGGTAATTTTCTTCTCCCTTTTCCTTTGAGCCCTTTTAAATTCAATCCAGGGTTTACAGAAGAAAATTGTACATTTTGAATAGTACCAAAAAATGGCTTCTTCCAATTTTAATTCCCCGGGAAAATTCCCGGGCCAAGTTTGGGGTTTTGACCTTTTTACATATAAGGCATTCTTTTCCCTTTTTTAACTCTAGCTTAAAAATATGACCTCCCTTTTTTTTGGGACCCATCAAACCGGTAAAAATCTTAAACAATTTGAATATCAAGCCCTAAAAATAAGAGTTTTTTCTTTTGAGTGTGGGGTTTTTAAAGATGGGAAACTCTTGGATAATTTGCTCTCCCATAAACCCAAACAAAAGGAAATTGGTCAACCCCCCGGGGGTATCAATTGAGAATCCTGTAATTTTTGGGAGTAATGTCATTTTACTTTACTTAATTTTCTGTGATCAAAAATTTCCTCCCCGTGTTAATGAATTCCTTTGGATATTGGACTGAGGAAATTTTATTCTTTTGGGGCTGTTTCAGTATGGTAACTAAAAAACCATTTTTACAACAGCTTTACTAATTTAAGAAAGTTCCTTCATTCTGAACCTTTTCCCCTCGTGAGTGCTAATTGTTGGTTTTTCTTGTGGATGGGGAGATTCCCATGGTGGCGGAAAGGGGAAAAATTTTGCTTGGAAGAATCCGGTGCATCAAGAAGGCGACAAATTTCTTGGGGATTTTGCTTGACCCTTTTCTTTCCCCGGGCGAAATTTTTCTTCTTTTTTCCTTTTTAACTAAACGTTGATTGCCATCATCAGATGAACAACTTCAAAATGGTTTTTGTTTAAAAGGGTTTTAAAATTTTTCCAAATTTCCCCTTTTAATTTTTTAAACCCCTTTTTACCCAAATTGGACTCAATCAGTTTTTTTCTTTGGAAAAACCCCGCATGGGGAAAAAAAGTAACCTAATTTAGTGGGGGAAATATGTAAAAACCCTTCCCTGTGATTTCCCTCCCTTTTTTTTTTTTTTTTGAAAGGAAAATCCCGGGGGAACGCTCGCTCCTTTTTTATCCGGGAAAAATTAAACTCAAAGTGTCATTTTTAAAGGGCCCTAAGGGCATTTTAAAGCTCAGGAGTAATTGGGGACTTTGTTAAAAACAGGGTCTGGGAAAATTTTTTGGTTTTATCCAAAAAAACTTACGCCAATGTTTGACCCCTCCAAGGGCCCTTCAGTCTGGGATCTTCCCTCAGTCATGTCTTTGTCCTGGACAGGCCCTTCGCGTAAATTTTCCTTTCTTTTTGCTAGTGGGCTGGAGAATTTCACTATCAAAAATTTTTTCCCCGGGGTCTTGCTTTCTGCCATTTAAAAGTAGGTATATATGTCTTGCCATCCTTTCTCTTTTAAATTTTTCCCAGGTTTTTTTGGTTCCTTTTGTTTTTTAATTTTTCACGTCCATTTTTCTTCAATGGCCCTTCGGCTTGTTCTTTTGGACGACATCAGTGGTCGTTTGGGATAATTTGACTTTAAATTTACCCTTTTCATGTTGGGCTAAAAATGTTTGCCCACGGTACCATCGGGGACATCCCCTCCCAACCAACTCGTGATGTTAAAATCTCGTTCTTTGGGGGCCAAAGGGGGGATTAAAACTCCTCATCTATTTATATTTTATTTGATTGACCCCAACAGTCTGGGACTGAGACTACAGGATTTTGGGGGAGAAAAACCCACCTTTTCAAATTTGAACCCCCACACAAGCGTAAAATATACATAAAGAGATAGTTAAAGCTCGCCCCCTCGGCTTCCCCCCTTCCACATTAAAATATTATGGGGAAACCCGATCCCATTTGTGGTTTAAAAAAAAATTACCTTTTTAAAAAAAGTGTTTTTTTTTCCCCTTTCCCCGTTTTTTGAAAATTTCTTTGGGGCACTTTCCAAACCCCCTCCCCCCCCCTTTCTAAACTGGTGTGAACAATTAAGTGAAAAGACGGAAAAATGGTCAACATCAAACGGTTTTGAAAAACTTTGAAAAACCAGGTACCATAATAATAATAAATTTTAAGCATTTGTAAAGCGCCCAAAAGGGTTCGAAATTTCAAAAAGGGTAAACAACCAAATTTAAAAAAACAAAATAAAAAAAAACAGATCCTTGGGGTAATTTTCAAGGGTTAGACCTAGCCAGGACGGCGCTCTGCCATTAGTGAATGCCAAATATTTCAACTCTACCCCATCCCTAGATGTGACTTGTCATTGAAAAGGGGTTCATATTGACCAACAATCCCCTGCATAGATAGATTTGACAATTTAAATTCAACAACATAGATGAAGATGGTCTTTAACAAATATTTGGGAACCCTAATTCTATAAATTGGATTGGCGAACTGGGAATATTTGGATTGAGTCCGGTTATTTCTTGGGAATAACAATTGAAAATGCTTTGTCACCTACTTTCCTGAAAAGTCATAGAATATTAAATATACCAACAAGACTATAAAACCCAAACCCTCCTGATGCTGAGAGATCAGCTGCATTAGATATATAAGTAGAGAATAGATTGGATTTAACATTTTATATGTTTTAAAAGGCTGTTTTATACGATGGTCAGAAGCCGGTTTATATTTATTTATTTATTTATTTCTGATCTTTATAAGGTAACCCCTTTCCCCTGAGACCTGAATAACAAGAATTAAAATGTAAAAATTATGTTGAGAAATAAATATAATAAAAATGTGGTAAATACGTCTTTAAAAATAATAAAAGAAAAAACATATAAATGAGCTAATTGCGGTGACACCATGTGGAATATCTCAATTGAGTAGTAATGGATTCTGAAAAGAACTGGTGGTACAACAATTTCGTCCATTTGCTCTGTAATATAATCGTCCTCAGAAGAAAACATATACCTATTCGGTTATAAATAAAACAACATTGATTCAAAAGTAAAAGTAAAATAAAAAAAGGCGTATTATGAACAAGCTAAATATAAAAAATGGGATCATTACTTAATACACTTATTAAAAAGGTCTGGTACAGTATACCATAAAAATAGAATGATTTTTCTTCCGTTACTTGAATTGTTTCACATGTCAGACCTACAGTAAATTTTGGGATGGGCTTTTCTTCTGCATCCTATAGGTTGCTGTACCTAAACACCTGTGGTCATGCCATAAGTTCAGACGGTTGTATTTGACGACAACTTTAGGGATCTGATCACTCTTTCATCAGTTTAACTGTGTCATCTGTGATCACGGACAAGCATTGTGCCTAATTTTCTTTTTGCAAGGTGGAAGATGTATTCACAATATCCATAAATGGAGATTAGATCGGGTTTGCCATGCTAACTCAACATCATCCATAAATCCCCATGTATTGCATTAATTAAATCATTTTAAAATCTAACATTCAGTTTTATTAAATGATTCTGAACTCCATATATTTATGACCTTGTTATGAATGGTTTACAATTAAAACAATGGAACTGAATAAGTCCAAAAAAATCACTAATAATGGTACAAATAACAACATTATATTAGAACACCAAGTTATTTACAAATATCAAATCAATATTGACAATGTGACTTTGACTAGTGACTCTGGTTGAAGGTTTGATCATCTGGGGAAAAACCCATAAATATTTAGGATAAAATTTCCAGTTATAAGTATTTAGTATTTGATATATAAATAAAATTACAGTTAAAACCACCTAATAAAACACATTCTTTATTCTCATCAATTAAGGCTATTATAAAAATATTAATCAAATTTGTCAAAGTATTATCATTCGCACTCATTGATCTATAAAGCACCAACCAGAATGGGAAGATTTCCCTATTATACTTTAAGTTCAATTCCATACATTTTCTAAATGCCTCAAGATTCAAAAGTTTTGTCGTCTGGTAAAATGAATATCATTTAGCCCATAATAGCTACAACACCACCATATCTGGTTCTGTCTTTTTCTTACCCTATGAAAACCCTCCATGCAGACTTCAACATTTTCGAATGCTGGGAATACTTTGCAACGTCTCATTCAGACAAATAACATCAAATGATTATATTATAAGGGTAAATAAAGGGTTCATCAATCTTACTGACTGAGCTGTGGTGTATCCCGATTCACTGTATTTAATGTAAATTTTGAATTTGGATTGTTCACATCAAATCGATAATTAATATCTTCTGGCGATTGGTTCTTGGAATCAGAGCCAGTCTGACTCTTGAGAGACAGGGGTCGAGTCGGGGAACGAATCGACGTACTGTTACTTGAGGACATCGTCCGGGTGATTTATTATGCGTGATTTGCTTCAGTGATAAAATCCAAAGATGAATTTGGGTTGCTGTCAAAAATTATTTTCTGTCTAACCATGGACTGCCCTGATGACTTATTATGAAAGATATCCTTCGAAATCCTTTTACAGGGTTTAAACTCTATGAATGATTAGGAAAGAAATAGTGATTGTCTTAATATTAATTTCTTTATATATTACAGAGATACCAATTTTGCCAAGAATTGGTTTCAGATCGTCTCTGGTATGGAATTATATATGATCAAGACAGTTTAGTGCATCGGTTGTGTTCTGATGGCTGGTCGTCGAATGTAAGGTTCGAATCCCGACCGCGACCGGGGTACTTGTGTCCTTTGGGGTAAGACACTTTACCATATTATTCTCTCCCGCAGGGGTAAGTAGGTACCTGTGAGGGCAGAGTTTGTTGTTTGTTTTGGATTAGCCATATGCCTGTAATGGCAGCAATTGAGCTGTGTCCCAAGGGACCTAAAATGGATGGTTTCCCAGGAATGATTTATGCCGCCTGATAGGCAAGGGTAATAATGTAATGGGCCTTGAGCACCAGGGTTTTGGTGGATACGTGCGCCATATAAGTCCGCCATTATTATTATTATTATTATTTGTTCCAACATGTAGAATGAGCTCAGTAGCGGTGGGATTAACTTCACCGTTCATAATTTTAATGTTGAACTGAGCCCACCAATTGTAGCTCCAGGGCAAGAAGTAACATAGATACAGATTTCATGCGACTAAGTTTCTCGTCCCTGAATCCTCTTTACCATCAAGCCAAGTCACCAAGAAGATGCCTGTATTGCTGGCCGATCGTTGCTACGTCAGACCGTACTGTCCTTGAAACTAGCTGGTCTGAAAACGACTGTTTGGTCATTGTTGAAACTGGAGATGAAACCAGATTGCTGACTATTAGCAATGGAGTCCTCGTCAAAGAAGATAATGGGATCATCATCTATTAGAAGTGCATCAAAGCGGTTCGACGTAGTGATAGTTGTGAATGAATGACTTGAGTGAAGATGCACCATCAGTAGACAAATATGGTTGGGTGACAAGATATTTGATCGTGAATCTTGAGTTCGTAGAATTGTGCTTTGCCAAAGATTTCATCAATGGCTTTAACTATCCATGTTACAAAGCCTTCGTGTCACCTATAATCCCACTGCAACAGGTTAGTGATTTTGGCGCGCCATTTCTTTTTTGATTTGGGATTTTCGGATAATTTGTTCAGTCAGTCCAAATCTAGGGCATTGTCTTTTGAGCTCTTGCCTAAGATTTTTTTACTTCAAGATTTGAAGTTCAATAATAATATCCCAAATATTTTGTAGGTGTGATCATCGAAGGAGGGATCCAATCACACTTTGTCCGATGTTGACCATAATATCTGGTCCTTTGCAACCACAGTGGGTAAAGTACAACTGTCAATATATATGAGCTTACATGTAGCAAAACAACGGAGCTGAATGTGCTCTTAGGAAGAAGTAGGCCAATGATCCTGGTCAAATATAGGTAAAGTTCTTTCAGAGTCATCAGCGAGGGCCTCAGAAGATCTTTCAGCTAGCTAAGGCAAAAGGCAAGGGACGGTCCTTACTCTTTATAGTCAATGATGCATTGTTATATGCCGCTCAACTCTAGCTTTAAGACGCTATCTAGCTTCCTTAACAAATCTCTGCTCGGTAACAATACTCGTCCAAAGAAACTTTTCTTATTGCTACACTAATAAAGTTTGTTGATGATTGACAAACAGTGACTGTTTGAGATTTCCTTTATAAATGGATTGATATTCTTGAGAAAACTGGGACTCTAACATGCGTGCCTTTCCGTCCGACGCCATTATTCTGTCATGAAGCTGATCAGTGGTGAAGTGTGTAACTGCTTTGGATAAGAGAATTTGACATGGGAAGCTTTGTTTTGGAGTTTCTAATCTATGAATATCAGATTGTTTTCCAGTCTATTGAGAACTGAATTACAATAATCTAATCTTAAGTAACAAGGTGTCAGCGTCGATGTACTTTCGGATTCTGCTGGTTGCGGATATAATGCAATGATTGGCTGATCTGCAAACAGTAGTCCTGATGACATATCTCCAATGTTGCTTAAACTAACTTGTGATAGTTTAGCCCAGCCATTAGCTAAACTTTTTACTTTTCGCTTGCCTCTGGTGTAGTTCCTCCCTGAATGGAAGCGAATGTTGTTCCATTATTAAAACTGCTGATGCTCATGTTATGTCAAACTATAGACCCATCTCACTCTGTTCTGTTGGTAAGATTCTTGAAAAGGTTGTATGTAAACATCTCATTAATCATATGTATAGGGGGATAATCCTCACCTACTCAACATGGGTTTTTTTTAAAAGGCTCTGTGATACTCAATTGACAACTCTTTTATCATAGCTGGGCCAATGCACTTGATGTTCCGAAACCGTCCCGCATTGATGCCATATTTTTAAATTGGTCTAAGCATTTGATCGTGTAGTCATCAAGTTCTTTTGAACAAATTACATAAATATGGTGTTTGTGGTTTCAATGTTGGACTGGTTCAAGTCTTATCTTACAAATAGGTCTCTCAACGTGTTCAGTTTATGGGATCATCATCTGACTGGGCTGCAGTTTCATTCTGGTGCCACAGGGATCTGTTCTTGGATTTACTTTTCAACATTTTGCTTTTGATCTGCCATTTTGTGTTCAGTCGAATCTTCGTCAATATGCAGATGACACTGTTTTTGTATCGAGTCATTAAAACTCCAGATGATGAAGTGACACTCCAGAATGATCTGCAGCTTTATAAACACCTGGTGTAATTTAAACTGTGGCTTTAAACCCAAATAAATGTAAGCTAATGACTGTGACCCTTTGTAGAAATCCTGCTAAACCACTGTATAATATTGGTGATTACACTTTGGAAAATGTTGATAACTACAAATACCTTGGTGTTATTATTTCTAGGGACTTAAGCTGGAAAACCCATATTAGTAATGTTACTTCAAAAACCACAAGGCTAAATGGATTTATTGGTAGAGTAGTTAAAACTAGGGACCCTAAAATTCTTATTTCACTTCATCGCTCAATTAGCAGACCCATACTTGAGTATTCAGCCCCGTCTGGTGCCCTGTCCTTACTACCCAGCAAGAAACGCTTGAGAAGGTACAAAGACGTTTCACCCGTTTTTGTTTAGGCCTGCTGTTTAGAAGGCTTTAATTAATTCCAATAGTAGAAATTGTGTATTCTGACAGGTGTCAAGTTGGGTCTTCCCTTTTAAACAATAGAATTCATTTCCTTTCAATTGTGTTTGCTATTAAATGTTTATATAATAAATTTGACATTCCTATTGATCTAATCCATGTTAATCGTAGACACTGAAGTTATTAAGTTTTCTCATCAAATGGCTAGGTCCAATGCTGCTCATCATTCTCTTTTTATAGATTCCCTAGATTAGGAGGTGCTACCAGCAAATGTTAAAAGAAACAGTTATTTATAGTTTATCTTTATTTGTTAATTCACTTCGAAAACATTTATTAGTCCCTGGCATAGGAGATGCCATAACGCAAACTGTGTAGTATTAAGTTGTTATATTTTTATTTTAATATTATTTTATATCTCAAAAGTATGCCTAAAGCCATTTATCATTCTTTGTGTGATTCAATGTTTGTTTACTTCCTAAGTGGTAGCATCAGGAGATCAACTCGACAGTAATTTAGTTTACTTGTTTGTAATCCTACAGGGGTGCTACCTTTGTTTCTGTTTCTGTTAATTTAATGTAAATTTGTGTTTATTTGTTTTCTACCAGAAATCAATAAATGAAATTAAATTAAATATGGTTGCTCATTGTCATTGTAGAGTCAAAGACAAAGACAAGATTTCAAAGTGATGTTGAAGATTTGATTGTCTAGACGACAGTGAAAGGGTGAATCTCGAACGGTACAAACTATGTTGGGACAAATTAAACGTTTCTCTTTGGTGAATGGTGTCTACATGACCAGTTTGGTCATCAGGGTATAGAAAGAACTCTCTCTTTAGTTCATTCCCACTGCTATTGGCCTAGCATGTATGCTGACATTAAAAAGTAGATTGGGAATTGTGAGCAGTGTGCAGTTGCTAAACTTCCTAGACCTGCAGTCAGAAACCCTCTTGGTCAATTGGTTGCAAGTAATCCTTTGAATGTTATAGCCATTGGCAATATGCTTTTAGAGTCTACTTCCGACAGAACAGAGAATGTTCTTGCGATTACTGATGTGTTTTCTTAATTCACTATTGCCATACCAACAAAGAATCAGACTGCTAAAACATCTGTTTTGGTTAAAGGGTGGTTTTTAAAGTATAGTGTACCTGTAATAATTCATTCAGATCAGGAAGACAATTTGAGTTTAATTTAATTTCTCATCTCTGTAGCATACAACATCAATAAATCTCACACAACAGCATACCACCCTCAAGGGAATACTCAATGTGAAAGATTTATTTTTACAATTTTAGGACACTTTCAGCAAAGCATTTGGTCTAGGTTTCTTATCATGTTTCTTGAGATGACTTATGCATATAATTCTACACCGCATTCATCAAAAATGTTTCTCTTACCAACGAAGATTGAAAAAGCCTATCAACTTGCAAGGTCTAAAAATCAACAGCAGCTAAGAATAAGGAGAATAGCAGATTTATGATCGTAAAGCAAATCCTAACATCGGAGATCATTTTTATATGTGTAACCATGCCAGGGGTTGGAGTAAGATCCAAGATAGTTATCTTCCAGATAAATATCTGATCCCAATATTTTTGTTTACATGGTTAAATTGGCAGAAGGAGGTAATACCAAAAGACTGTAATTCTTTTGAGTTAAAGCTGGTCCCTATCTACATGTCTCATAAATGCTTAGCTCGTTATTGAGTCTGTTTGTCAACGAAGTACAACAAATCATTCTTCAATTGATTCTAATTCCAGTTGGGAATATGACTTTGATATTGATATTGAGAAATAGAAGTTACCGTCCTTTAGGCGATTGCAACGAAAGGAAAACATAAAACCCTTTCCTGTTAGTTGTGACTATTATTATACCTATTGTAATGATTCTAGTAATTTCTATCTACACGACACGTTATTCACAGAATCTTGTACACTTGGCTCTGGTGTTTTTCACAACCATTTACCCTTTTCAGTGTACAGACATTTTTCAATTGTATTGTAGATTGAAAGCCATGGGAATTAACTTTGTGCAGCAGGCCAAAGAATTTATAGATGGCTAAAAGTAAAACCCATGCACATTTAGTTTGTTAATATTTGTTCAAGCTGGTAAAGTAAAACTGTCGTGCCTAATACGAGCAGTCCAGAGCTTGTTGAGAACTTGAGATGAGCTTCTAGTTTATATTTAGGTGGTATATTTATTTGGTGACTTGCAAGGAGATGGTCTCTTTCTGGTACTATGCCATGAGAGTAATCTGCCTGAAACAAGATTACTCTGTAGTTTTCCAATATTCTGGATTTGCTGTACGCAAGTTTAATGGTGGTTCTTTCGTATCATCATCAGCGGCTCATTTAGAGAATATTTTGTTTTCTTGTACCTCAAAGAATGGGCAAAACACCAGTTGTCATATTGAGGACAGTATTACAATTTTTTTTTAAAGTAGAGAATCAGCTGTTGCAAACTGCTTACCATCCTAAAAGACCTGTAGGATAAATGCAAAATAATGGTTATTGACCTTACATTTCGAACCAAGCAGGTTCTTTCTCAAAGGCAAAATGGCGACTGAATACAAACAACATACATACACAAGAGTAAGCGGAAGTTATTCAGGTGTGAAATGCACACAAAAGAAAAATATTCAAAAATCAGAGTTAGGTAGTGGTCCTTGGACCAGTCAAAAGAGGGATTACACGTGATGAATAGATAGAGGTACTAGGAGGTTTTGGCTGGAAGAAAAGATAGATTAGCGAAAAGCAGAGAAAGACGGGAGTAAAACAAAGCAGACAGATAGACTATACAATAAAAATAAAAGTAAAACAATGTAAAAAAAAATGTATAAAATTATGTGGAGAAATAAAAAAGGAGAAGAAAAGGAAACGTCATCAGTCATTCCCTTCCTATATGTTGAGACCATGGGTGTGGTGTGGAATTTGTGGATACACATGATCCACATCTTTTTCCTGATGAGACAGACTAATTCCCTGCAGTTACCAAGCACCCGATGACCTTTCAAAATCATGTCAGAAATGAAATCATTAGGTAGATTGAAGTGCTAGTCCACCTTTACATTCGCTTGGTAACTGCAGGAAGTCGCGGTCTATCTCAGCAGAGAAACGATGTGGTTCAGGTCCACACCATTCACCTCCATGGTCTCAACATACAGGAAGGGAATGACTAATTTTTTATTTTTCTTTCTCAACAATCTATATCCATGTCTTTACATTTGTTTGCTTGTTAGTCTATTTGTCTGCTTTTTATACTCTCTGTCTGATCTGACCCTTTCATTTTCACTCATCTTTTGCTTTCTTCTTTCAACCAAGAACTCCTTTAATCCCTCTTTTGTCCGATCTCAGGACCACAACCTCACTCTGCTTTTTGTACCTTTTTTGTGTTCCTTTCACACCTAACTACCTTCTGTTCACTCTTGTGTTTATGTAAGTTGTTTGTATTCTGTCTCATTTTGCCTTTGAGAAAGAACTTGCTATTTTCAAAACGTCAGGCCAATATCCATTATTTTGCAATTTCTTTAATACTCGGGTGATTGTGACCAGCCAGACTTCAGGGTATGCAGCCAGGCACTTGTAGATACGTAATTCTTTGTAAATAACATCTGTACTTGAGATTTTGGTATAACATGTCCATACAGCACCCTCTTAAGTTTGAAGTTAACCATGCGCTACATGTCATGTGGTATGTAGTCAAGCATTACATTTAAAAAGCCTTTTTTTATCACAATGTAAGTTATGTAAGCTGCGATAGATTTTGCGCATTCCAGTAGTTTACATGTTGAGATAGCAAGCATGTGGTGGTCATTTCCAACTTCCACTGCTGCAGCCAACACATCAATTTTGCGAACATTTTGTATCGCCAGAAAAAAGTTGTTCTTGTCCCTCGTCTTCAGAGTTTGGGCATCTCATCATGAGGCATGAGCTGTAAGGAACTACTGGTAAGTCCTCGCAACTAAATGTTAATGGATATTTATTGTTTATTCACGAAAGACCAAGGTCGACACTCTAATTGTATAAAACCCTGACTAGAGATTGACCAATTTTGCATTTTCACAGCATGTATTTAGAGTCAGATACTTTTAGAGACACATAAAATAATGATATAACAGAATGTATCCTAACCATTTATCTATTGAGCAATATCGGAAAAGTGCCTGTTCTTGTGAGCAGCCCTTTAAATTTTACCCGTACGTTAATGAATTCGGTAATAAATAAGAATTGAATAATCTGAAATAATGTAAAATACAACTGCCACTTTTCTGTCCAAATATGACAAAATATCACAGATTTTCCTTTCAAAGATGATCGAGGATACACTTAATAAGGAGAGGGAAGTGTATAGTCAAGTGAGGAATGGAAATGAAATTTCGGACATGGTGAGCACTATATATGCAAATCTAGTGAGATTCTGGCATTTTTGTCGTCTGCCCAAAACACAATGTTTAGGCATTGTGCACAAGTGGCGGTTGGGTTCGACATTCTTTCCGAAGTGAATAATCTAAGCAAGGTGTATAAAATAAGTAGTGAATAATTTGAGCAAGTTTTATAAAGAGTTGAAACTCGGGAATAATGAAGATTTTCATGCATTGTTGATTGTAGATATTTGTAACAGATTGCAATATTTTGAATATGGGCCACTTCATTATTTTAACTCGGAATCTTTCGTTATATTTCAGGTCAATCGTGCAATGATGTAATGACTGTCGTTTTGACGGTAGTATAGTAGTGTGATTTATACTGAATAAACCAGAACTATAAAACTCATATTTTGTTTCCAAGAAGATCTTTGTCAGTTGTGTACCTTCAATCTTACACCTTGGTTACAAGAAATAAAGTTGAAACAATATTTTTGTTTTGATCATCCGTGTATAATCGGGGAGGGGGAACACAACATTTCGAAGTTATGTTACATTTTTGTCTAATCAAGGTATGTAGTGGATCCTATGGATGCTCAAATGTTTAAGCCACAATATGCATGAACCATGCACGGATTACCGCACGGGCAAACTGGGCACGTGCCCCGGGCCCAGGAGCCAATAGGGGCCCTTGGTTTTCAAAAAAATAAAAATAAAAAAGCATAGTACTAGTAGTATTATGCGCGTGTATGGGCCCGTGGTGAATTTGTGCCCAGGGCCTGTGCTCATGATGATCCGTCCATGGCATGAACTATGCAGAGTTCATCAAATCACTTGAAATGTTTGATAAATTAAAAAGATAATTTGACTTAATATTTGATTATTTTATGTGCTGGATATCAGTATGATGATGCTGTATGTACGATATGTTCAAAAACAAACATAAAACCTTAAAACGAAACGGAAATTCCCGTTTTCTATGGCCATTCAAATCTGTATACACATACGTGATAAGGCCTCCCCTTAGCTCGTGAGTGTATATAGGTCGATATATAGCGCGGTGATGAGAATAGAGTATTCCCATCAGGTTTTTTTTCTTCATTTTAAAATTCCGATATTCGTTTCAATAAATTTCATACCCTAAATATTCATCAAAACCAGACCGTACCGAACTAAACCAATATACAGCAATCCGTAGATATCTGATCCTTCTATTTGTTACAGGTGGCTGGTGTGCAGAAGACAGAGATCAGAACCAGTGGATTCGTGTGGACCTGGAGGAGTCAGTTACAGTCACTGGCATCATCACACAATGGCATCACTATGGTTTCCGTTGGACAAAGTCATATAAAATAAAGTACAGTGACAACGGGGCTGATTGGTTCTCCGTAACTGGGGCTGATGGGTCACCAGTGGAGGTAAGGTCCTATCAAGATGACATACTTGCACTGTTGTCATATTTTACCTCGAATCAATATACTGCTATAGCAAATGAGACCCATGGTTATTATTCACATAGTGCTATGTTAAATGTACTACCTCATGATAGATATGGTATAGTTCTTACGCAATACAAAATGTCAAGTCTTGAATAAAATGTATAAGTTTCTATACCTGAAATCATTATTAATGTATAAAATACACAAATAAGAAATCTCCAAAATAAAGAAACAAAGTGAACAAAAAGTTTAAACAACGTCATGTAGGATCATCCACCTATTATGGGTAGGGCCGGGCAACAACGTCATGTAGGATCATCCACCTATTATGGGTGGCGGGCAGGCAACAACGTAATGTAGGATCATCCACCTATTATGGGTAGGGCGGGCAACAACGTCATGTAGGATCATCCACCTATTATGGGTAGGGGCGGGCAACAACGTCATGTAGGATCATCCACCTATTATGGGTAAGGGCGGGCAACAACGTCGTGTAGGATCATCCACCTATTATGGGTAAGGGCGGGCAACAACGTCGTGTAGGATCATCCACCTATTATGGGTAAGGGCGTGCAACAACGTCGTGTAGGATCATCCACCTATTATGGGTAAGGGCGGGCAACAACGTCGTGTAGGATCATCCACCTATTATGGGTAAGGGCGGGCAACAACGTCATGTAGGATCATCCACCTATTATGGGTAGGGGCAGGGGCAGGGGCACACATACTTTCGAATTACCCTTGTCGGCTAAATCAAGATATATTTGATCTAATTCACAAAAGAGATCACTCAAAAAAGATGGCCATCACTTTAAAACGTGATGACAGCTGGAAAACATATAAGACGCTGCGCAACCAGGTTAATGCCAACATTAAACAAGCTAAGAAAGAGTATTTCAAACAAGCCATCAGGTCAAGCAACAACGACAGTGGAAAGGTGTGGAAGCATCTCAAGCAACTTATCCCTAGTAAAAGTAAAACATGTGCAATAAGTAGTATCCGCATTAACGGCGGAGATATTTCTGAGCCTGAAATTATTGCTGACGTGTTTAATGATTATTTTGCCAGTATTGGACCCAAACTTGCTAAACAAATATCTGTTTGCACTGAATCGTCCAGCAATGATCTTGGCAATGCTACAGTCTCAAATGGATACTTCCACCTTGAACCTGTAGGTGAGGATTTTGTATTGAAGTACCTTCAGGGACTTGCCTCTACCAAAGCCACAGGACATGACAGTTGTCCTGCTAGGCTGATTAAAATAGCCGCCCCTGTCATTGCTGGCCCATTGACGTACCGGTACCTCACTAATTTATCACTGAACACAGGCGTATTTCCACAAAGCTGGAAGAAAGCAAGAGTCACCCCAATACACAAAGGGGGTGACATTAAGGAGCCAAGTAATTTCAGACCCATATCAGTTCTTCCCATTTTCTCAAAAATCCTGGAAAGAGCAGTCTTCGAACAGCTGTATAATTACATGAACTCGAACCAGCTGCTAAATACAAACCAATCAGGATTCCGACCGTTACATTCAACCTCTACGGCTCTGATTAACATCACTGATGACTGGCTCAGTAGCTTTGATCATGGTGAATTGGTTGGTGTGGTCATGCTTGATCTTAAAGCATTTGACACTGTTGACCTAGATATATTGATTCAGAAACTCAAACATTATGGTGTCGATGATAAAGGGATAAACTGGTTTAACAGTTACTAAAGGGTCGTTCCCACTTTACTACAATTAATGGTAAGAACTCGAGCTTTCGTCCAGTAAGCTGTGGAATACCTCAAGGATCGATTATTGGCCCACTTATGTTCATTATTTACATTAATGACCTACCACTACATGTATCTCATTGTAAGGTCAGTATGTACGCTACGTGACACTGCTCTTTACTATCCCAGCAAAACAAAATGTCTGATCTCATAGAGAAAATTAACGAAGATATGACCGGTGTCCGGCGGAATGGGCTCAAACGAAATAAACTGAGTCTCAATGTTGAGAAAACAGAATTTTGGTTTGCTGGGTACAAGGTCAAAGTGCTGGCAATAAGGTTACGATTGATGACACAATCACCGTAACGATCAATGGGACTCCCACCTCAAACGCGTACATACTGTGCAAACACCTCAGGTTATTGTGAGATGAAAACCTAACTTGAGGCAAACCACATAGCGATCAAGTGTACGAAAGAAAGGCTCTAGCTGGAGTGCATGTTATCAAGAAGGTAAAAACATAATCCCTCAGACTACTACTAAATCTGCTGTACAATGCCATAGTTTCCTCACCTTTGATTATTGTGATGTTGTGTGGGGAAACTGTGGATTGCAACACTTCAAACAAAACTGCAAAAATTACAAAACAAAAAGCGCCCGTATGACCTAAACCAATGCACACTGGAGTGTTCCTGGGCAGTGTTACATTTAGATGAGCTTAAAAGTGGGCCCCACTCGAGGAAAAAAGAACCGTAAAACATGATGCAATTATGATGTTTAAAATATGTAAACAATCTTGCGCCAATGTACCTAAAAAATAAATTTAAGTACACTAATACTGGTTATGACCTTAGACGAAGCAGCTCTTTCATTGTCTACTCCAATGCCCAAAACAGACTCCCTTAAACGGAGCTTCTGTTACAGAGGGTGCCATGACGATGGAATTCGCTGAATCACGATCATACAGACTGCAAACAAAGCGTTAACCGCTTCAAATGCAAGCTGAAAGGGGCCAGAAATGTTTAATGTTTTACGAGACTGGTGTTGCCCTCATGTCAGCCTGTTGTTTTTAAAACCTTAATTTGTGATTTTGATTCAATCGTTTTAATTTAAATTATTGTTTTGCTTTTAAATGTGTAAATCTTTTTATTTCAAGCTGTTATATGGGGTGTCGTGGCCGAGCGGTCTAGCTTACCGGATTCAAGTTCTGGTGCTAGCAACATAATGTGGGTTCGAATCACGGCCGTGACACTTGTGTTCTTGAGCAAGACACTTAATCATAATTGCTTCTCTCCACCCAGGGTTAAATGGGTACCTGTGAAGAGGCAGAGTTGGTTTGCTCTATATGCTAGAAAATGGCAGCATTGAGCTGTATACTCCCGAAGGGGAGCTGAGATGGTTTCAGGAATGATTTATGAGCCTTATGAGCCTTATGAGCAGGGATAATAATATAATGCGCCTTGAGCACCACTTAGTTGGTGGATACGTGCGCTATATAAATCCACACATTATTATTATTATTATAATATTTTTTACCCCTTTTGTATGTTTTTACCCATTAGGTTTACCCTGTATATAATCCTTATAATCTCACAATTTTTATTTGTTTCTAAAAATGTTTACATCGTTTTATTTTAAGTTGTTGTATATTTCTACTCTTTCGTATGTTTTTATTCATTTTAAATTTACCTTTATATAAAGGGCCTATACCTTATCATCTCAACTTGTTACTCTTACTCTTACTTTTAAGCAGGCCTATATTTGTTACTTCTCGTATTTTTTATTTTATTCTTAAATTACACTTGTAAATTTTTCATTTTTATAACATAATATATATGTCCGATTCTTTGTTGTTGCTCCTTGTAAAAATACTTTTATTATTTATATTGTATAATTTATAAGTTTGATAAGGTTTTAATCTGTCGGTCTCCTTGAAAAACAACTGGGTAGCCCCTGGCTGAATGGGCTTACCGTGTATAAATAAGAGTAAATAAATAAATAAATTAAATGTGCCTTACAAATGAATTATTATTATTATTATTATTATTATTATTATCATTATTATCATTATTATCATTATTATCATTATTATCATTATTATTATCATTATCATTATTATTATTATTATTATCATTATCATTATTATCATTATTATCATTATTATTATTATTATCATTATTATTATTATTATCATTATTATTATCAACAGTAAAATAAATGCCTCCTCTGTTTTTATTCAGGATTTAAAATAAAACGACTTTCGATGAATTTAAAACTCATACATTTTGACATGAAAACATTATTGCACAGCAGCAATAAGTATGTTTTTTATTTCTAAGAAAGGATTAGAAATGTAGGAATAATGGTCTGTAACACTCAAAATGCAAAACGTCTGGATGAAAAAGTCGATAACGGTTTTCATGAAACCTTTTAAGAATACCTTGAAATTCTCATCAACTATAATCATTT
>CM055819.1:56549053-56652154 GCA_029582265.1 Zoroaster sp. YZ-2022 | reverse complement strand
TAAGGGCTTTTATATTTAAGAAGGCGTGGATTTTTGCGGGTCAATGTGTTACATGACATCACCTGTGAGGTTGCGAAATCTTGGCGACTGAGCCGGCGGAGTCCGGGCTCTCAAATTGCTGGTATACTGATACGGTTCGGCCTTCAGGACACTGGTGGCACATTGTGACTTGAGGATCACTCACGCTTCTTCTTTATCCCTTATTTGTGCATTTCCTTTTGTTGTTGTAGAATAGTGAACAAAGGTTCAATCTGCTGTTCATTGCTGGAACGTCATGCGCACCCACGCGCACTACGATCTGTATTTTAACTAGAGAGCGCCTTCGGCGCTAAACGAATTTTGTTTTTAATGCATAAGAAATTTTCATGGCGCAAAGGGCATACGGTTTGTATGCCATAAGTGCCATTCAAACCACAACAACAACAACAACAACAACGGCCAGTGTCATTCCTTCCTGGTCTGTTCCCTGTACCAATTTGTTTTGGGCTTGCCATGTGGTCTTCAATTGGGTGTGGCTTGGGCTGCTGATATACGCCACCGTACGTATAGAACAACCTGTATGCAATTACGCATGTTGTACATGTACATGTATAGAATGACCAACGCTAAGGGAATGCCTTATTAAGGTCGACGCTCTTGTCCTAAATGTTAGGGTTATTACCTCCTGGGTAGTCATAGTTACTATTCCTGAGTTGTTTATTTAATTGTAACTAAATCTGAAAATGTACAGTCCTTAGTAGAAATAAATATTTGTGGAACTCTCAAGAAAGTGTTCACGAGTTTTTTTAAAAGCCAGGACGAGTTTTGCCTGGCGGCCAGGGTTGCTTTACTGGTTATTTTTGCTCCTGGTTATACAGGGCGACCCAATAAAAGGTAATCCACAAACAATGGGTTAATATGACCAGGTTATGAGGTTTATGATTATAAACATGATTGCATCATGAGGTAGGGGCTATTAGCTTTCCATTGATACCATCCTTGCATTCATGCGATCACACATCACTGAGCATCATTGTCTTGAAAATGGAACATCAAATTCCAAAATGTGCAGGTTGGTGAATAATGGGCCGAATGGGCAAACATCCAGAGGAATTGGGCTCATATCCAAACAGAGACAAGATACGTAGGTTACAGGACACACATTTAAATGATTGAAAGAAAACATATCTTATTCATGATAATGATTTTATTTGATAAGATCATTAACCCTTTAGGCACCAACACCTTCCACATGTCCACCTCCTCTCTCCACACAAAGTCCACAGCAACGATGCATGTCTTGCACAGCTCTTCTCACCATAGCTGGGTCATTGCGCAGAATGTTGACTTTTATTGTTTTCAGTAGTTCTTTTTGATGTATTTTTGAACGCACCGCCGGGTAGGCGTGTGCCACTGTTTTAAAAGTGTATGTTCAAATAAATAAATAAATAAAAAATATTTGAAATGCATTGCAAGTCCCGACCTCTACTGTACAAAACAGTAAATCATGTTTACGTGTGGTGCGTGCGTATACATTGCTTATTCTTCACGTTTATGGTCTCAAAATGTATCCTGATATCCATAGAATCCCCTGACATGAATTCAAACCTAAAAGAATATAAAATAATACAAATATCAAACCTTTATAGGGTGTATATGCCGGTCTATGCTATAACATGTAAACGTATGCTGCTGTACAAAACAGTATGGGTACTGCATTGGTGTGCGGTCCGTGCGTATGCATTGCTTATTCTTCACGTTTATGCTCTCAAAATGTTTCCTGATATCCATAGAATCCCCTGACATGAATTCAAACCTAAAAGAATATAAAATAATCCAAATATCAAACCTTTATAGGGTGTATATGCCGGTCTATGCTATAACATGTAAACGTATGCTGCTGTACAAAACAGTATGGGTACTGCATTGGTGTGCGGTCCCGCCAACCAACCCCCCCCCCCCCTCCCCCACCCCAAAAAAAAAAAACACCAACGAACCTTTCCATTTGCCCATACATGTCACCGACATGTCTAGACCCAACCCCTGATGACTCATAACCACGCTATGAATAACCATTACGGTCTCTTGGCACATGCCCAGAATAGCCATGTGTACACAATTGGAATGTACACAAATTCCCATAGGGCCTCCTGGCAGGTTGGTTTGACCTCTGGGTAGGGGGTGAAGGACTATCACGATTGCAGTGATTTTTTGACAGCTTGAAATTAAAGGGGTGCTCTAGGAATACAAAAAGTTTGGGATTTGTTGATGTTTTAATTAAAAAGTAATTAAAAAAATGCGTTTTTCTTACTGTTTTGTACAGTACACGACACTCCCCGCAGGGTTTTAACGGGGCCCGATTGTGTATTAGACCGCACTAGCTATACGCTAGCCCAATGGTTAATCAACGTAGTGTTAGGGACTGCCAGACCGTCGTACTGCAAGTTAGTTAGGTATGGCATGTTCAGAAGTCCCATTATTAATTATTCATAAATGCCCATGACAGTTTAGACAATCCAACTGGACTAATCGTAATCACGTGGGGAGTATTAACAGATGGTAAAGACATGGCTTAATCAGAGCAGCGTGTATGTGATAGCTGTTCGTCAGCTGTTTTGTGTGGCACGCGATGTGGATTTGCCCATCCATACTATAATGATCGGAAAGTCGCCATCTTTGTTAGTGCAAACACGGGGCGCCGCCATCTTTGTTTCAGGGCGCCGCCATCTTTCTTTCAGGGCGCCGCCATCTTTCTTTCGGGGCGCCGCCATGTTTCTTTCGGGGCGCCGCCATGTTTCGCGTCAACTGGCGCCCGCACCCTGCTGAATTGATGCGTCCTGGGGTCAATTTCGGGGTACCCGTGGGTTGGGGTCTGCGTTGTTGGTGTTCCGACGTCTACCCGCGATTGCGTGGATTGCGTGCAACGGCAGCCGGACACCCGCAATGATCGTTAAGCTTGGTCGGGTGACTTCGCGGCTATCCTCGTGATCGAGGGGTCGGGCGGGGTGCCAGATGAGGCGAACACTCCCTGACTGCTGTGGTTCGAGATGTCTGGTTGGCTGTTTCAGACGGACCCCCTGATTGGTCTTATTTTTCATCAATGAGCTCCGTACCTACACGTGCTCAAAAGACAATTTTCATCAACATTTACAACACACGTTTGGAATGTTTGTTGTTTTTGTTGTTTGATAATAAAACAATAAAATACCAAACATCCGTAATTTTTTTTAATCAACATGAGCAACATTGGTTGGGTTACTCCGCGGCTTTCGGTGAGCGTTGGTCGAGGAGGCCGGGTGCCACATACCACGAACAGTACCGAACTGCCGCGTTGCGAAATGTCTGATTCTCTGTTTCAGACGGACCTCCTGATTGGTCGGTAATGACGTCGGTGTGTCGACTCGACTCTTTGTTGATGCATTTATTTCGCGTAGCTCTTTTAGTCCTAGGTCTTAGGGACGTGACCAAGAGCTACGATTATCACAGCTATCTCCAAACATCAATAAACAATTTTAATCAACATGATCAACATTTACAAAACCCTTTTTGTTGTTTGATATTTGATAATAAATACCAAACATCAATTAACCTCAGTACCCATGTAATACTTTTGAAAGCCTGTAGTATCCAGACGCCATGTCCTCGATTGTGCACAAAGTCTATGGAGAGTTCAGTGCACTTTCAAATAATTTCTTAACACAATGTGAATTATTTCTCAGTCCCAGATTCATGTCTTTTGGAGAGTTCACTGCATTTTCAAAGTAAAGTTTAACACAATTTAAATTATTTCTCAGTCCCAGATTCATATAATATATATTATAAGATATATTATAATATAGGCCCTATGTTATATATATATTTTATAGCAGTTCTGTATTCTCAGCTTGTTGATTTGTGAAAACAATTTCAACCGATGAAATAGGGACTCTGACCTTGATTTTACATACATAGAAGTAGAACTTGAACTGTTAGAAAAGCTCAAAATGATTTCACAATTGCCAGTGTAGATACCATCAGTCTTTCAACTTTGAGGTAATATAAAACGATTTCAGATCTGACAATCACAACAGCTATGCACTTAGGTTTCAGGACATTTCTCACACAAAACAATTTTGGGAATCTTTTCTCCCAAATTTTTGAATATTTTAAAAAGGTTTTAAAAACCTACAGCGCCATGGCAACAATTTAAACTCAAACTGCGTCCTATTTTTATATTAAGGGTGGGGGGCCTTAGGAAACAGTGCAGATTTCATCTGCAAATTTAATGTTATTCATATTTATTTCCCTTTTTCATGACTTGAAGGGGCCATGTAATCAATTTCCAAAAGAGACATTTTGTGCACATATCTGTGTCTGAACTGTACGAAAATACTAGGATACCCGTTTTCTGTGTACATGTATTTCTTTTCAGTACATTTATTTATTCAATATTCACTGTCCTACCATGTTAAAACCCGAGGCGTTGTTGTGTTATGTCACTTTGACTTTTACATGCCCCGCTCCAAAATTAACCAATCACCAAGCTCATTATAGAAAATGATGTCCCTTGAGTGCACCCTGCAAATTAGACCCCGTTACCCCATATTACATTACATAAACCAGCAAAGAAGTCGGCACAAAACCCGCAACATTTAATACTCACATCACTCACCTAGCGCGGGTGCCGCGCGAAGCGCGGCATCCCGCCATCTATATCTATAATGATCGTTAAGTCGCCATCTTTGTTAGTGCAAACACGGGCGCCGCCATGTTTTTTTCAGGCGCCGCCATGTTTTTTCAGGGCGCCGCCATGTTTTCTTTCAGGGCGCCGCCATGTTTCGCGTCAACTGGCGCCCGCACCCTGCTGAATTGATGCGTCCTGGGGTCAATTTCGGGGTACCCGTGGGTTGGGGTCTGCGTTGTTGGTGTTCCGACGTCTACCCGCGATTGCGTGGATTGCGTGCAACGGCAGCCGGACACCCGCAATGATCGTTAAGCTTGGTCGGGTGACTTCGCGGCTATCCTCGGTGATCGAGGGGTCGGGCGGGTGCCAGATGAGGCGAACACCCCTGACTGCTGTGGTTCGAGATGTCTGGTTGGCTGTTTCAGACGGACCCCTGATTGGTCTTATTTTTCATCAATGAACTCCGTACCAACACGTGACCTTTGTGCTCAAAGACAATTTTCATCAACATTTACAACACACGTTTGGAATGTTTGTTGTTTTTGTTGTTTGATAATAAAACAATAAAATACCAAACATCCGTAAACATTTTTAATCAACATGAGCAACATTGGTTGGGTTACCCGCGGCTTTCGGTGAGCGTTGGTCGAGGAGGCCGGGTGCCAAGCATACCACGAACAGTACCGAACTGTTGCGTTGCGAAATGTCTGATTCTCTGTTTCAGACGGACCTCCTGATTGGTCGGTAATGACGTCGGTGTGTCGACTCGACTCTTTGTTGATGATTTATTTCGCGTAGCTCTTTTAGTCCTAGGTCTTAGGACGTGACCAAGAGCTACGATTATCACAGCTATCTCCAAACATCAATAAACAATTTTAATCAACATGATCAACATTTACAAAACCCCTTTTGTTGTTTGATTTTTGATAATAAATACCAAACATCAATTAACCTCAGTACCCATGTAATACTTTTGAAAGCCTGTAGTATCCAGACGCCATGTCCTCGATTGTGTACAAAGTCTATGGAGAGTTCAGTGCACTTTCAAATAATTTCTTAACACAATGTGAATTATTTCTCAGTCCCAGATTCATGTCTTTTGGAGAGTTCACTGCATTTTCAAAGTAAAGTTTAACACAATTTAAATTATTTCTCAGTCCCAGATTCATATAATATATATTATCAGATATATTATAATATAGGCCCTATGTTATAATATATATTTTATAGCAGTTCTGTATTCCTCAGCTTGCTGATTTGTGAAAACAAATTTCAACCGATGAAATAGGGACTCTGACCTTGATTTTACATACATAGAAGTAGAACTTGAACTGTTAGAAAAGCCCAAATGATTTCACACTTGCCAGTGTAGATACCATCAGTCTTTCAACTTAGAGGTAAGATAAAACGATTTCAGATCATACAATCACAACACCTTATGAACTTAGGTTTCATGACATTTCTCACACAAAACAATTTTTGGAATCTTTTCTCCCAATTTTGAATATTTTAAAAAGGTTTTAAAAACCTACAGCGCCATGGCAACAATTTAAACTCAAACTGCGTCCTATTTTATATTAAGGGGGTGGGGGCCTCAGGAAACAGTGCAGATTTCATCTGCAAATTTAATGTTATTCATATTTATTTCCCCCTTTTTTCATGACTTGAAGGGGCCATGCAATCAATTCCAAAAGAGACATTTTGTGCACATATCTGTGTCTGAACTGTACGAAAATACTAGGATACCCGTTTTCTGTGTACATGTATTTCTTTTCAGTACATTTATTTATTCAATATTCACTGTCCTACCATGTTAAAAACCCGAGGGCGCTGTTGTGTTATGTCACTTTGACTTTTTACATGCCCCCCCCCCCGCTCAAAAATTAACCAATCACCAAGCTCATTCTAGAAAATGATGACCCTTGAGTGCCCCCTGCAAATTAGACCCCGTTACCCCATATTACATTACATAAACCAGCAAAGAAGTCGGCACAAAACCCGCAACATTTAATACTCACATCATCACTATTATTTAGCGGGTGCCGCGCGAAGCGCGGCATCCCGCTAGTCTATACTATAATGATCGTTAAGTCGCCATCTTTGTTAGTGCAAACACGGGGCGCCGCCATATTTGTTTCAGGGCGCCGCCATGTTTTTTTCAGGGCGCCGCCATGTTTCTTTCAGGGCGCCGCCATGTTTCGCGTCAACCGGCGCCCGCACCCCTGCTGGAATTGATGCGTCCTGGGGTCAATTTCGGGGTACCCGTGGGTTGGGGTCTGCGTTGTTGGTGTTCCGACGTCTACCCGCGATTGCGTGGATTGCGTGCAACGGCAGCCGGACACCCGCAATGATCGTTAAGCTTGGTCGGGTGACTTCGCGGCTATCCTCGGTGATCGAGGGGTCGGGCGGGTGCCAGATGAGGCGAACACTCCCTGACTGCTGTGGTTCGAGATGTCTGGTTGGCTGTTTCAGACGGACCCCTGATTGGTCTTATTTTCATCAATGAACTCCGTACCTACACGTGACCTTTGTGCTCAAAAGACAATTTTCATCAACATTTACAACACACGTTTGGAATGTTTGTTGTTTTTGTTGTTTGATAATAAAACAATAAAATACCAAACATCCGTAAACATTTTTAATCAACATGAGCAACATTGGTTGGGTTACTCCGCGGCTTTCGGTGAGCGTTGGTCGAGGAGGCCGGGTGCCACACACATACCACGAACAGTACCGAACTGCCGCGTTGCGAAATGTCTGATTCTCTGTTTCAGACGGACCTCCTGATTGGTCGGTAATGACGTCGGTGTGTCGACTCGACTCTTTGTTGATGCATTTATTTCGCGTAGCTCTTTTAGTCCTAGGTCTTAGGGACGTGACCAAGAGCTACGATTATCACAGCTATCTCCAAACATCAATAAACAATTTTAATCAACATGATCAACATTTACAATTAAAACCCTTTTTGTTGTTTGATATTTGATAATAAATACCAAACATCAATTAACCTCAGTACCCATGTAATACTTTTGAAAGCCTGTAGTATCCAGACGCCATGTCCTCGATTGTGTACAAAGTCTATGGAGAGTTCAGTGCACTTTCAAATATATTTCTTAACACAATGTGAATTATTTCTCAGTCCCAGATTCATGTCTTTTGGAGAGTTCACTGCATTTTCAAAGTAAAGTTTAACACAATTTAAATTATTTCTCAGTCCCAGATTCATATAATATATATTATAAGATATATTATAATATAGGCCCTATGTTATAATATATATTTTTATAGCAGTTCTGTATTCCTCAGCTTGATGATTTGTGAAAACAATTTTCAACCGATGAAATAGGGACTCTGACCTTTGATTTTACATACATAGAAGTAGAACTTGAACTGTTAGAAAAAGCCTAAATGATTTCACACTTGCCAGTGTAGATACCATCAGTCTTTCAACTTTGAGGTAATATAAAACGATTTCAGATCTGACAATCACAACAGCTTATGCACTTAGGTTTCAGGACATTTCTCACACAAAACAATTTTGGGAATCTTTTCTCCCAATTTTGAATATTTTAAAAAGGTTTTAAAAACCTACAGCGCCATATGGCAACAATTTAAACTCAAACTGCGTCCTATTTTATATTAAGGGGGTGGGGGCCTCAGGAAACAGTGCAGATTTCATCTGCAAATTTAATGTTATTCATATTTATTTCCCCCTTTTTTCATGACTTGAAGGGGCCATGCAATCAATTTCCAAAAGAGACATTTTGTGCACATATCTGTGTCTGAACTGTACGAAAATACTAGGATACCCGTTTTCTGTGTACATGTATTTCTTTTCAGTAAATTTATTTATTCAATATTCACTGTCCTACCATGTTAAAAACCCGAGGGCGCTGTTGTGTTATGTCACTTTGACTTTTTACATGCCCCCCCCCCCGCTCAAAAATTAACCAATCACCAAGCTCATTCTAGAAAATGATGACCCTTGAGTGCCCCCTGCAAATTAGACCCCGTTACCCCATATTACATTACATAAACCAGCAAAGAAGTCGGCACAAAACCCGCAACATTTAATACTCACACATCACCCACACCTAGCGGGTGCCGCGCGAAGCGCGGCATCCCGCTAGTTTCTATTAAAATTACATTTTGAAAGCGAAATCGATGCCGGCATTTATAAATGGAATAAAAGTTTGACGCTTTACCGCCTTCGGTCTCACCTTCGGTCTCACCTTCGGCTCTCGGTCCTTATCACCTGTGACCATGCCCAAAACCGGTCATTAACCCGCGGTAAAGACCGCCTGACAAACTTTTATTGATAAGACTGCATATAACATATTCGTTTGGAACAGTACTTCGCCGAGAGAAAGAGAAGGAATTCTCGAGATTTATATAGGAATCTGGGGCCAAGGAATGAATCAAACATTAGCTTACTTTAGCGTCTTATCCAATTAGAAGCTTGCCTGACGCGTCTAAGTATAGGAACGTGTGCAAAATCAGGTTATACAACAGGTTGTACGTCCATATAAGGAAAGGCATGCGAGGAAATAAAGTGACAACATAGACAGTAGGGTGGAGTGTTTACTTAGCATAATGCTTAAAACAATGCTTACTGGGCATGGGCTGCTAAGTAGTGGTGTAGTCACGATTTTCATTTTTTTTTTGGGGGGGGGGGGGTAAATTTAGCGACACAAAACTCAAAATATAGATTGAATTCCCGACGTTCAAAAGTTCAGAAATACCAACAAGTTTGTGAATTTACCGACAGACACTGTTGTCAACAAGTTACGTATGTTCATAGTAGTTTACGTATGCGTCACCCAAGCTCCAGAGGTCATGATTGTGAAATCCATATGACTTCTAACGTTCGCTATAGCAGACGACACTCGGCAAAATTTTGTAATGAGCAAGGACTAAAATCAAATATCGTTTACACACATTTGAAATGCAGGAATAGTTGAAATTCTCTCTGTATACAGAATATTTATTATATTTAAATATGTTTGACAAGAACTGAAAAAAAAAGATTTGCAAAAAAAATATCGACATTTAAGTGGAAATTCTTTTAAAAAAATGTTATATTACCATAAATAATTACAATTTTAAACTATTTCTTTAGTTTACGTAAATAAAACAGGCATACTGTCGTATAAAGCAGCGTAAAATGAATAACATTTTAATGTTTCTAGGCGAGCAAAGATTGTACAGGTGTAAAACGAATGCATTTTAACACGGTAGTCTATTTCGTCAATTTCGACTTTCTGCATAGTGATTGGCATACTAAAAGTCAAAACGGGGTTGTCAAAAATATAAAATAAAATAAATTATTAAATATTAAGATTAATTTGAAACATTATCATTATTCAATCTTATCAATTAAATGTGCTAAGTCAGTGGCAGAAATGAAAAAACATGGTGAACAGTCATGAACCACTGATCTCTATTATACTAGAGATCGGTGTCATAAACATGTTCATTGTACATGTTCTCCCACTGGGTCGCACTGACCATAGAGAAAGGATACAGACATACCGCGGCGGAGCGTGAATATAAGTACAGTGAGGGGTCGTCTGCTGACGCAGTCGTTAGTGCATGGCGTACTGAAACTTAGCAAATAAAAACTCATCATACTCCACATGTACAATCTTTGCTCGTCTGAAAAGTAATGTGTGACTTTGTTTGAATCTTTCTTCAAATATTGTGATGAGCACAGCATTGCATTGACATGACTAAAGAACATTTGAAATGCCACGGTCATTTTCCCAACATTTTGGGGAACATTTGAAAAGTGTAGTCCTATGGCGCACTATATTTATAAAAAATAAAATCATGAATGTATACAACGTTTATTCATGACATTTTGTTTTTAAAAACTACCAAAATGAAGATGTTTTTCGATGAAAAGCGACAGTTCTGATAGCGTTGGCTACTGCTGCTGAGCTATCCTATTGCGTGGAGAGAAGAGCGGGTATATAGCATAGGAGCATGACACCATGACTGAGCGGGTCAGCCACGATGACTGTTGGCCGTGCTTCACCCACAGACCGTGGTCGGTTTGTAGTGGTGTACTAGCGCAGCTACGTCGTGCCGGAAGGTTGTGGTACGCACGCAAAGCTCTCGAGCGGTCGTAAGGAGCATGCACACACGGACCATGATTGAGCACGTCAGCCACGGCGACTGTTGCACAGACCGTGGTCGGTGTGTAGTGGTGTAAGCGCAGTCACGTCGTGCCAGAAGGTTGTGGCACGCACACAAAGCTCTCGCTGGGCTCTCGCTGTGTTGAATTATCATAAACCTTACTGTCCCCGGCCTCTCCAGCCCAGTCACATTACTATAAATATATTGTGCAAAATAAGTATTCATTAATAACCTCGCTTCTTGTGGCCATGACGTGTTTCTTTGCTAATTCTAGAAAATGCTAGAACATAAGTAGTAAAATCATTTTGTAATTAATTTGTTCTATAATAATTCACCATTCTAAACACCACTGTATATTGGAATTATGGCAAAACTTCATCATCCATGGTATTGGAAAACATTGTTTCAATAAATCTGATGCCGTATTACAAAATATTTTGTTAATTGTAACCCTTTCAATTAGCCTTGCAGAGAAAAAACCCAACTATGGGACTGAAAACATTTAGAATCAAAATGTCAACCTTGATGGGATTTAAATTAGACCTGCTTAACAATAACATGAAACCGAGAATGAATAAATCAGCACATTGTCATTAATGCCTTTCTCTATTTTTATTAGTAGTGTGTGTGTATGTGGCTACAGTGCAGGCCTGTACATGTGCGATGTATTTGTTTTTAGAGTCGCGTTGGTCGAGTTGGCACCCCGTGCGATACGGCGAAGAGGGCGAAGAGACGTGAATCAGCGGAAATATTGGAAAAATGGAAACGGATTGAAGATAAGCTATTTATCAACACTTGTACTTGAGCACACAAGCTGAAATGGCACATTTACCCTTCCTCCATGTTAAACCCAACGCTTCATTTGCATCAATCACGTTTCTAAAAACACGAAAATGAACCGTTATAGTTTCATGCGAACATAAACAGGAAGTAGCGATTACTCGGTTGCATGGGTCACAAAGTTAACCAATGAGATCTCAGATACTTGAGTGTACCAGCGCCTTTGGATGAGAGCGGTGGGATATTGAGTGTATATTGAGAACAAACCAACCTGCTCTTCTCAGAGCCATCACTTCTCCAAGAAGAAATCATTACATGGTGTACCAAAAGAACTCAATTATCATTATTCATATAACATTTATATTATTAATTTAGCTAATTAGCTTTATGTTCTATTTTAAGATCGGATACCTTGCCTTGATTTGTCACTGTTGCCTTTTATTATTCCATGGTGGGAGGGGAAAAGGGTGGAAAGGAGAGGGGGAGGGGAGAGGGAGAGGGGGAATGGAAGGGGAGATGCCCCGACTGCTACTTCCCAGGTTTTTAGCGTTGTAACTTGGGGTGTAATCCATGGTTGCACGTAGACGTATGGGTTTCAATTACTTGTATGGGTTAAATGACTTGCATGGGTTCAATGACTTGCATGGGTTCAATGACTTGCATGGGTTAAATGACTTGTATGGGTTCAATGACTTGTATGGGTTCAATGACCTATACTAAGCATACAGACAGTTTATCTTCAAACATGTATCATCCGTGTATGTTCAGGCTGAATTAACCAGAAACATTGATCAACATGTTGAATTGTCGTTTCCCTCTCTGGTTTGAGAAAGTTATTAATTCCAAATGAATGAAAAAAATCTGTCAACGGATTACTTTGACCTATCTTGGCGAGTTATGTCAGTTGCGGACAATTATTCGGCTTAATAAGTTCGGCGTATAATAAGTGAACGTTTCAATAATATGACAATAAAGACCCCAGAGATAACGGTTTCCACAACATCCAAAACTCCATTGATCGTGTTTTTGTAATAAAACAACTAACCTTTGAAGGCAATTTCGCTCGAGAAAGTCTATTAATCATGTTTCTCAGAGCACAGATCGCCGGACGAAACATATTTGAAGATATTTTACACATTCAAAATGTTTATGATATTACACTGACTCGAAGTAAGTATCTGAAAACGTATTGATATGCAACCTAATTTCACATTCTAAATATAGTTGGTCTAAATACCAACCACAGGAAATTGTTTGAAACAGAAAACGTAATATTTTATTCCAACTGTCGGGTTGTTTTATATCCGACGAGTTCACCGGTGGGTCTTTAAACGATTGCATGAGTGCAGCAATGTAATATCATGCGTCACGGGGAACGGATTGCCCTTTTTTGACCGGAATTTGTATATATTTATTTAAATTTTTGGGGGTACAAATTGTGGTTCTTTTATTTTTAAATAACTGTTCGTAATAATAATTATATGAATAAATTTACAAAAACAACTGAAAATAAATCCCAGTGATGTGTATGAATATTATTTGTTTTCATTACAGATGTTCACATGTGTATCAAGGGAAGGTATAACATTGGTATATGGAAACGTACGTTCATTTCAATCATCTAGTTTACAAGAAAATATAACATCAAACCAACTCGTGAAAGTTTCATTATAACAGGTGTTTACGTTTTGAGAAAATAACGAAAAATAGTTACAGGCAGTGTTTTCAAAAAACCGCCGCCAACAACTTTTGAAATTCAACATAATTGTGTTTTTTTCTCATCAAGATTAAAGTGTTTGAAAAGAAATACTTCTCATGATGAATGATAGTTTACACCAAGTAAGCTTTTAGATAATAATTCGATTTCGTTTTGACTATTCATCTTTGTCTTTATTTTTTAGGATTTTCAAAGGTTGCCAGACGACAATTTTTCGGAAATTCAGCAAAATAATGTTTTTTCTCTCATCAAGATGAAAATGCTTGAGAAGAAGTCAATTTCTCATGATGATTGATGGTTGTATACCAACGTAACACCAAGTAAGCTTTTAGATAATAATTGGTCAATTTGATAATCTGGTCATAACCAATGCTGTACAATCCCTTTACAACTCATTATACAACTTTTCAAGCAATTATGAAAATTGAAAACTGATATTGAAAATTTAAATTGTAATCTAAAATCTAAATTGAAAAAGCAATATAAGCAGCTAAGACCAATACAAAAAAAGTCTATGGTTTCTGGTCCCTGCTTCAGACCCGCGTGTCGGCATTTTATTTATTATTATTATTTTGCTAAAATTGCAGCCAAAATTGCTGGATTGATTGTGTTTCTGCTGCGCTGTGTTTTAAACGACTACATAGACTGAGCTGGCAAGAATTATAATGCAAAACACCAATACTTGTATGAGGTCGTATTACTGACAGCATATTACGCATGTATTAGCCAAATGGCAAAGTCGACAACCAATTGTTTGCCTAATGACACAAGAGAAATGTGCACTGACCCAAAGGACTCTGTTGTTCCACATGTCACATCTCTTTTCAGCTGCAGCCCTGTACACCACATGCATGTCAATGAATGAAACAAAGAATTTGTAAGGATTTATACCTCAGTACCTGCATGATTACAAGTCTTCATACAGGGTTGCTCTAGTCCTTCTGAGTATTGCTAATGAAACAGATATGCTGCGCTAACAGATGAGCAGCGTGAAGGGCGATAGGAATGATTGTGACATGTGGAACAGCAAGTCCTTTGGGCTGCACATTTCTCTTGTGTCATTGAAGCAAACAATTGGTTATTGACTGCCATTTGAAACAATACATCAGTAATATTGTATCCAAATTTCAGTACATTTTCATGCACAGAATTTTATTTGGTGATCTGTTAAAATTTTATAAGTTTATTTTTTGGCTCAGTGTATAAGCCTAGTGATATGAACGTTTGTCTGATATGTGCGACATCTCTTACCCACCATAATTATATATGGGGAAATTTGCAACCACGGCGTACGATGTATCACTTCATAAATAAAAGTAATAATACTGTAAATAAACAAATAATAAATATGTACAAATAAAAACGGGTCACTGCACTGAATTTTAAGCCGACCTAGGACCGTAAAACCAGAGACTTTTTGTGTTGGCTCAACATCAATAATTGCAAATTCATCAACAAAGCTATTTTAAAACACCGCAGAATATTGAAATGTTAAAATGTTAAAAATGCTTACATGATCTAAAATGCAATGTAAACAGCTAAGTTCCATGTTCAACTAAGTTTACTTTTAAAACACTATTAAGTAAATATGGTGGATATGTAGCTCTAGAAATGTACACAAGTGTAGTTTTCTTTTTAGGCGTTTTTGCATATTCATGAACAAATCAGTTGTGTTGTCTTGTTAACTGAGTGTTTGGTTACTAATCAGTAAACCTTTTGAGAAAACCACTGTTTTTTGGGTCAATATTTGGGTTTTTTGCTTTGTGCACTTTCTGTGCTGCTATGTCACCGAGTCTGCCAGTTTCAACAAAACAGTGTCAGCCATCAGTCACGGATATGCGTGACATTCCTTTTCAAATTTCAAAGGCCCTAGTGTTCGCATCTTTACCCACTACAGTATTGAAATGGTGTTTAAAACGAACTTCTTGACATGAGGGTTAAAGAGATGCACCTCATCGTGAGCTTATAATGTAGTACATTGTAACTGATATTTGTAACTGATACATTGTGCAACATAAACAACTAGATCGGACGCACGTACGTAAGCTGGTTCCTGACTGACGCCGCCATTGCGAGATGCAACTAAACCAACTTAACGCACAGGTTGCTGACGTGATGAGTGGCACCATCGAACCGTGATTGCTTTTCAAATAAGCAAAATTGAATATTATCAACGTATTGCACTTTGCCAAACATTTTGCAGATTATTCTGAATCAATAAAAACCTAAATGCTAATAATCAAGATGTTTACTCCCCAATCAGTAGTTTGTTTTACGTGGCCCATGCACGTGACTTTTCAGCGCGTTGATGAAGAGAGAGCAAGAACATTTTACGGTAGAATGGTACGTGCACGCGCGGCCAATCTAGTTATTTTATTCTATATCTAGTGATCTGACCCGGTCAAGTCGCGTCAAGCGCGCCACGATTCCCAGCGCGTGCCAGCCGAGCCATACCCTGCAGCACATCGTGAATGGCTTAGAAATTGGCATAGAAATTTAATTTAAAATGTTCTTCAATAATTAATTCACCACCAAAGTAGAGTGGCATGGTAATCTAGTGAAAGAACGAGTTCCTGCAAACAGAAGATATTGAGTTAAGACCAGGTTTAATTGGTTTTCTTCAAAATAATGTCAACAATTCATTTTAGTACAAATGCATACAGTTGAGGAAGTGTACTGCAGAAAACAAATCACAGTCAGCCAGATATCGGTTACAATGGCGTTGTACATTATAAGCTCACGAAAGCACGACGAGACTAGCCCAGGTTGAACTTTCACCTTCGTGTACTACAGAGACGGAGTATTTACATGCATCTATATGCATCTTTGTGTTAAATGATACAATAATAATGATAATTACTGAAATAACAAGTACAATGTGAAAAGCTAACATCAAAATTGCAAACGTTTCGTGTTCAACAAAGTTGCTCAAACCCAACTGGATATTAAATGGTAATCCTATCAGGCCTGTTTTTCCTCTTGTTCTGTGGCTGGGGACTGGGACTGCTGATCATCACAAAACAGTGGTAGGGATATGACTTGAAATGATATATCAAATGAGGACAAAATTCAACGGTCATCGTTAGTGTGGCGCTTTAAACCATTTTTGTAACTTTTTGTCAAAACATGTCTCTTTTTCAATAATTAGTTCATTAAAATTAATCCGTTCATCATCAAACAGTCCACAAATGTTCTGAGTAAGATCTATAACCTAACGTCACATATTATAATCACTTAAATCACCACTAGAGAGCGCCATTACTAAGATAAGTTTAGATAACTTTTTTTGCCAAAGCACAATCTTGAAGATTTGTACCCAATAAATTGAAACGTCCAATGCATCCATAGCAGTTAATTTTATACATTTTGGGTTCCTACATTGGTGGCCACAATGAAAGCTCTTAATGTTGTATCGGGTTCTATATTTTCTGCATTAAAATGTGCGCAAAGTTTTTTTTTATCCTGGCCTTTGTAAAACAAGCAGTTGACACGGTTAACCTTTAAACAAACAAACATTTGTGATTTGGTAATGAGGGGCGGTCTTGAAGGATAGTCAGAAAAGGCAGGCAATTTAAAGTGCGATAGTCGAAGCCGTCAGTACATACAATTAAGCATGTCATGGAGGGCACCAGCCTGATAGGGTTAAAGGTCAAACGACACACCATATCGATCTAAAATTGCAAATGCAATATTAACAGCTATCTAACATCAACAATTGTAAATGTTCAGTGTTCAACTAATTTAAAACAACACTGAATTTTAAAATGTAAAATATGTCAAATGACAATACTAGATCCAAAAATTACTGAAATTACACAATGCAATGTAAACACATAAAATTACAATGGTTCCATGTTAAACAGAGTACGGTAGCTACGTATAAACAAGCGAGGTATTATTCGCTGCTTCTTTTATAACGCGATGTTTTCCCTTCCTTGACTTCCACCTTTCCAACCGTAAACCCTTTAACTAATTCTGAAGTTATATTTGGGTTTGAGACTCATATGACAAGCAGCCTTTACCCATGAGTTTCGTTATATTTTGATGTTTTTGTATACACAAACTAATGAGCCCTCGAGGTAATGGGCATCATACATATGAATATTATAGAAACATATAATCCAAAAGCCCTCTCCACCATCATTATCACATCTTACTACTGAAATTGTGCACGAGGGTCGACTGAACAATCTAAATTTATTGAATTTTGTTAACACAACGTAAACAGCCGCTCTCGCACGACAAACATTGCAAAAGGTTCTATGTTTCATGGAACACCACTGACTATTAAAATTAACAATATCAAATTATACGATTGCACGATCAAAATGACTGAAATTGCAATGCAATGTAAACAGCTAACATCAAATATTTCAAATAAAATGACTGAACATCAAATATTGTAAATGCTTTTGTATTTTGTTTGCATTTTTAATTTTTGGGGTATTTCTTTTATGGTTCATATAGGAAATTGTTTACAAACTTGAAAACAATGATTCATAACTGTGTGTGTGTGTTTTAATACATGTTTGGCAAGTGATGGCAATTATATTAATGAAAATGTACATATTCATGAGCACATACATATTCATGAGCACATACGTATTCATGAGCACATATAGTAGAATCAGATGCAATATCATGGTTGGTTTGTGCAGAAAAGTTGATTGAATTCATGTTGTGGATGTTGAGTACACTGTTAATGCTGCTGTGATACCGTGAGTCACTACCTCATTTTTAATAATCAGAATGATGTTTGTTTAATTTGAAAAGTTAACTCAATCTTTAACTGTATATTGAAAATGAACTTCACATTCTGTTTAAACTCTAATGGAGCATTTCGTAATTGCAAAAATGTGTATCTATATAACCTTTTCATTTTATAGACCCTTTAAACAAGCTTCACTCTAAAACACCATAAAATATTAAAATGTTAATTGTCAAGTGACACGATCAAAAATTACTGAAAATGCATGTGGCACGTAAAGCTAATATCAACAATGTTCAACAAAGTTCACTTCAAACAGCACTGAGTAGCCTATTATAATGTCAAATGTCAAATGACACGATTACATGAACACATTAATAAAACAAGATGTTACGTAAGTCCATGCCTTTCGGTATGACAGAACCCCCTCCCCCTCCCCCTGAATCCACCACTGTAACAGGCGTAGGCTATTATCACGTCTTGTACTTATTACTTTCAAATGTTTTGTCCTTGCAAAACAAATAGACTTCTAAAACGGGATGTAACATGCAGACGCACTTGCCTTGCATTCCCACTTGATGTTGAGTATCCTCTGACCGCCCTTTGCAGGATCTGGCCCAGTCTGACGGCTCTGCTTACCGTAAGCGAAAGCTCGCCGCTTACTGGAGCAGAAACAAATTTGCTTAACGTTAGCATATTTTCACGGGTTAGCAAAGACATTCTGCTTGTGTTCATGCCTGCTTCACGTAACTATAAGTACTCGCCGCTTACACGAATTGTGCAAAACATTCTGTGCTAACCATGTAAGCAGATTATGTTGATTGTAAGCGCGTAATCTACAAAAGCAGAAAGTTACGATAGACCTGATCCTCCCATAAAACCAAAATAACCATTTATAGAGGTGGATTCAGGGGGCCTATTATAGCTCCATGGCCTTTCGCCCGGAGCCCTTTTCTTAAATAATTATATACCAGAAGACCCATACACACATATCCATTGAAATATATATTTAATTGTAATTACTTTGTTCGTCAGAACCGAGTCAAAATGCTGACCAGAATGCTCTACCGTCATACCGCCGTGCGATAAACTGGTGATGGTCATTTCATGGAAGTAGAAGTGCGTAAAATTGTTACTGTTTGGCATTTTGTACAACTCTTTAGTTGAAAATTTCAGAAATTCCTTTAGCCAAGCTTTCATTATTTCAAGCATCAATTTCTCGGCATCTGATTTCAGCAATTTCGTGTCCTATGGAAATGAACACCAGTGAATCTTCACAAACGTCCCCTCCCTCCCACCCCCATCAGGAACCCACTTGCCTCCCAACAACATGCCTGAGGAGATGATACTAACAATTACAATTTCAAATGATGTTTAAATTAAACAAATAATTGAACAATTTAATATCCTTGGGCAATACAACAATCTGTAGGTGTTGGCGGTTGGAAAAAGGATTCATGGTACTGTCTGTACCTCCACCATCCAAAAATTATCACAATAAATACCCGCAACTGCTTCGGGTCTCCTCCCATTATATTTCTTGTATCTTTCTCTTGCTCAACAAGAGGGCGCCAACAATATTAACAGATGTAAAATCACCAAATAAAAGTATGTTTACATGTAAGAACTTTGAATCAAATAAGTCTTTTTAATTTTGTGAATTTACAAACCTGCAGAAACCGAGGTGTTAAAACAACAGCACTGATGTCAACGTTATTCTGTCACACTGCTCATAATTATTGGGAAAGTATCCCAATATCAACAACACTGGTGTGGAGTAGTTCTTTAACATCTCGGTTGTTTAAGTGTACAAACAACAACCGGCATTAATGATTATTATTTAATTTATTGGTTCACATTGATATCCAACATATGTATTCCTAAATAATGATGGGCTAAACAGTAATATGCACCCATTTGTCTGCTCTTCCCAAAAGTATTACAAACCATTTGCATTCTCATGTAAAGATTGCACTTGATTTTGACCACCAATTATGTCTGAAATAACCAATACAAAACCAATGTGATTGTCCCTCTGACGTAGCAAAACACACATTCGAGGTGCACACACATACCAATTCATTTCTGTTTTGTTTTCATAAAGCATATAGAGAAGGAAAAATCTCCAAACATTTACAATAATCATAATGGGCTACCGTACTAGAAGACAATACGCATAGGTATCGTTTTGTATCAGTCCTGTTTAAAGGGAAGGGTCCAACATTGGTAAAAATTACAAAACTGATTCTATGAGTGTAGGCCTAATTGTACATTTTCTTTGAACCAAGATACAGCCTCCACATTGAACAACAAAACTGTGAAAGGTAAGATCGAAGCTCACATGGTGGAAGTATAGTAGGAGAGTTCGTGTAGCACCATGTACACCCATTAGAGATGTAATAAGTGCTGATTCTTTCTCCTGAAGACGATCCATGTATAATGATCGAAACGTAGAGTTATCTCACCACCGGTTTCTTCTCTGAACCAACCCTATTACATCTCTTAAGAGATTGTTACATGGTGCTACCGCAAACCTTACTCAATGCAAATGTCATGTGACAAGTGTTAAAAGTATCTACACTTTTACAGAATAGCACAAAGTTACTGTCTAACAACCTTGAAATAAACTCCTAAGGAACACTTTTAGACAGTTATTTTCAGGATGATGATGATTCTACCCAATTGATTTGAATTTTATGTTTGGATTGTTATTTATATTTTGTTGGTACCTTTTTTCAACTTCATCAACTACATCAATTAGCTTTCCGATAATAATTCGGTAATTTTTATAATTAGGTAAAAATCGCCGCCACTATTTATACTTTATTAGTGGTGGTAATTTACTCCTATCGGCAGAGTCTGGGAACAAGTTTCTTAGGAATATTAAGAAGAAGTATAATAATAGCGTCATGGTTATTTCAAAGGTAAAGTTGTATTTTGTCCTGTCCGTTACGCTTGTGTCGGGTACTGGAAAGTCAATTATTGTGTGGGTTTATGACGTGATGGACGGGACATACACTATATAATTGACTTTATATACGTATAATTTGAAGTGGTTTATTGAGACTCGTCCTTTCCTCTTCACTGACGCTGCTGATTGCCGCAAGGAGCTCAGGAATATACGTTACTAGTTTGCTGCAGAAACAAATCAGAATAATAATGTTAGCATAATTTCTGGGGAGATTTCTGGGGATGATTGGGGGGAGGGGGGAACGCGTACATTGTATAGACCATGAGACATGTTTACACTTTGCGTGACCTTTAGAGTACCAGGGTAAATTACAGTCAGGCAAAAGTGTGTGTATTTGTATGCAGAGTTTGTACATTTTGTACTTGGCCACATATCATCAAGAATGTTTTAATTTTCAGATGAATAAGATTTGAGAAGTTATGGTAGTGCTTTATTAAAAACAATGTCATAAGTATCTCCTTCACCACAAATATTGGTCGCCCATACCACCGATAATTTGAATTAGTAATTAATCACACGTTTTGTGAAGTGATGTTGCCATTGTATACTCATACAGAAAACACAGAAAGGACAATCACCTCTGCATCCAAGTAGTTCAAAGCGCATACATATCCATCTATTCCACGTGACAGGTTCTATCTGTATGAATCTAGTCTGCAGAGCCCCGTCAAAGTAGACAGTTACCGGTGTGTTATAGTCCGTGTTGCCCTGAAACTGAAGACAAAACAATAAAGAAACGGACACATGGTAATTCTGTGTATTAAAATATAAAAGCCCCGGTACACTTTTTGGTAAATGTCACTTTGGTATTCATTACTTTATGAAATTCAGCTGTTTTGAACCAAACTGTGAAAATCTTCAATAATTGTCTTCACCTTTCATGAAAAAAAAAAAATGTTTTTAAGGAAAATAGCATTATGATCTATAAGGATTGAATTGCGTCCATAATGCAACACATTTTTTGGGAACAAATACATGTACATAAAAATGAGAATTATTCCTATACTGCATATACAATAAAAAATACAACCCACTCTGAATGAACAAGAAGTTAAATATACGGTATAGCATTGGTAATTCAAATATATAACCAAATGGTTGAGTTTTAATATATAAAAATTACTTGGTGTAAAGCTGATGATGGTATCAATCTGCCCTTGATATAGTTTTGTCTGAGGTGATATTATTGCCAATAAGTTTATCTGATAGTACGGTATTGTAATACAGGAATGCATTTTTGTTAACGACGCGTCTATAGGCTCATGAAGTACCTTAATGAAAGAACAATGTAATTACAAGTAACGATGATAAGCGGCTGGACAGTACACGCTTAAGCCTATGGGGATTACAGACCTTAGACAGGTTACTAAGAATGGTAAATTGATGTCGTACGGTATTGCATAAAGACAGCTGAACTGTTCAACATCGCTCGTGTTTTACCGGCAATTTCCGGAAATTTATCTTTTCATTTGAACATTGATAATTTCCTTTAATTACATTGAAATGAGATATATTTGAAGATGTTTACACATTTCTGAAAATAATCATGATAAGCATGGTTTTACAATAAATATGTCCAAAAATTAATTGATGGTGGATTCTGTCATAGACATTTATTTACTGTTAAAGACGTGTCGCTCGTGTTTTTCGCTATTTTAACGGCAGCTTTCGCAATTTAAACGGAAATTTTATTTGTCATCATTGCTTTTTATTTGAAGAAGTGAATATAAATATAAATGCTGTTAAATTATACACGTTTCTTAAAATAATCGTGCAAAACATGGTTTTACAGTAAATATGTACCGAAATGCATTGATGGTGGATCTCGTCATAAATTCGTTTTGGCACTTTTGTTTACTGTTAAACCAAGCTTCTGACAACTATTCTGTAAAATATATCATTTCAAAGTATTCCTTTCTAAAAGAAAACTATCAATGTTCCAATGAAAACCATTTCCGGAAACGGGGGTTGAAACACGGGCGATACGTCTTTAAACTAAGGTTCTTACTATTATTTTAATGAAATATTTCATTACAAAGTATTTTTGTCCTCTTCTATAAGGAAATTATCGATGTTCCGATGAAAACTACATGTTCAGGAAATTGCCGTCAAAATAGTAGAAAACACGTGCAATGAAAGTTTAACCTCTCCTTAACAGTTGATTTGAGCCAACGCCAGAAGATCAATGTGAGGACAATAGCAGCAGGGTTAAAGACAAACATCAACTAAACCTTAATATAAGAAAAGCATGAAGGCTCCGCCTATCACGTCAGCAATAAAATAGAATTCAAAAACTATGCGAACCCAAAATATGTGTCGAGTGTTAAGAAAACCTCATTAAAACAAATTTACCGAATTAAGTCTTATTACTAAAACATCCATTGTCCGCACTGCCAAAAAGCATGGGAAAATAGACTTAGTCTGAAACAAAACCTTAGTGGAATCAATAGATGCTATCAAATTCTCAATTAGACTAAAGCACAGAATACTTCCGACGAAAGCAAACATTAATGGGCATTACCTTGGCATTTCATTGACAATGTCAAGAGAGCACGGGCGTAAATCCCAGGATGGAGGGATAACCCCCACCTTTTTAGACGGGGGCCAATGGTCCAAAGGATCATCCCACCCAGAATTGTCCATGTTGAAAAACATATATAATAAAAATACACATGTAATGGCTAATTCTGAAAACAAGCGAGATGGGAACGCCGAATGATAAGCAAACAGAATAATACAATTTCGTGCACGTGAAGTATGTCCAATACTCGTTGACATTTTTTTGCAGACTACTCAAATTCCTTCATAGTGCATGAATAATTATGGCGAGTAAGGCAAAGAGGGCCAAGGTAACAAAGATAACTAAATTCTTCAAGGCTCCTGCCGAGACCGACGAGCCGATTAGCTCAACATCTAGTAGGCCTACAGACTGTAAAGATGAGGGAAACACCGGCGGCAGTACACATGATGTATGCGTTGAAAGGAGCATTGAACATCTAAATGAGCCTTGTCAACCAGATGTATCCATAATTCCGCCTAAAAAGACCAAAAGCCAAAACGTCTTCTTTCAAAAAAGTGCTTTGAGAAATACGCCTGGGTTCACTACGTCGCCGGTAAAGAACGTGTATTTATTTATTTATTTTTGTTTTGGCGCAAAGGCAAATGAGATGGTTTGCTAAAGTTAGCCAAAGCAAAAGAGCCTGCCTTCATCTCCACTGGATTTGACAATTGGAAGAAGGCTACCGAAAGGTTTGATAACCATCAACACACCGACACCCATCAGCTAGCCGTCAATTAGTTGAAAGCTATCAAGAAACCCACAGTTACAGCTTACGACCAAGTGCAACATCAGCAGGAAGTAGCCAGGAAATCAATGCATACAGTTTGCACGTCAATCCAGTTCCTGCTTCGGCAAGGTTTGGCATTCCGTGGTCACAATGCAGATGAGGGCAATCTTATGCAGCCAAGGACGACGAAGACCTCAGACAGTACCTTATGCGGACAACCAACTTCATATATCACCACAGGCACAGCAAGAGATATTGGAACTCTTCAGTCACACAATACTCAGACAGATATCGAGGGAAATAAATCAAAATGAGCAGTTCGCAGTTATGGTTTATGGAACGCAAGATGTTTCTGGCAAAGAGCAAGAATGTGTATGTACTCGGCATGTGGACTCTGACTTGAATGTCCATGAAGATTTCATCGGATTTTATGAACTGCCTAAGAAGCCAGAAATATGACGGTGCTGCCAATATGAGCGGCCCATACAATGGTTGCCACGCCAAAATAAGAGAACGCCAGCATTTGGCCCTTTACTTCCACTGTGGAGCACACCTGTCCAACCTTGCTGTTCAGCAGTGTGTGGCGGAATGTCCTCTGGTTAGTGATGCAATTCAATGGGTGCATGATTTGGGCGTCATCTTCAACATAGTTGGAAAGTCTAAGGTATGTTTAAATTATCACCACACGAATCCAGCCTAGACAATAAAAACAATTCCTCAAGTGTTAAATAACGCTTCCCAATAACCTTTTACAATTTTATTATGCTAATGTTTTCACAGAATGCAACCCTTGCGGTTGAAAATGTGTAAAATCAACTTTACTCTTTCTTTTTCTACCAACCCAGGTTCTATTTAAGAAGATTGCATCTGAAGCAAGTAATGACAACCCATGTCCACGTACCATCAGACCGATGTGTCCAACACGCTGCCATACAGTCTGCGATTGACAACTACCAAGTTGTTCTGACCACGCTTGAGGAAATTGCACAATCTGCAAGTGGTGAGACAGCAGCGAAGGCAAATGGCCTCCTAGACAGGTTCCAAAAGGGGGAGACTCTTCTTGGTTTGATGGTGGAAGTGAAGCCCATCGCACTCATAGAACAGCTGAACAGTACACTGCAGGCTACGTCCGTCAATATCTCAGGTAAGACTGGCTTTTGTCACATCAAATTGCCAATGCTCAGTCCCTATGAAGTAACATCGTCATCTTCATTATCATCATTCAGAGTAGGATTTTGTCCTTCTCGTGCAAATGCCGTTCATCTCTATTTATTTCTGTTCCTGTCCATCATGTTCCTGATGTCATCATTACCTCTTCTACTGTTCCCGTTCTTGGGCGCCAATTCTTAGTTTCTTTCTCCATCTATTGTTATTTTTCCTTTAGCCAATGTGCCCATCTCCACTTTGCTTGTCGTGCTGTCCTTATTATAATGTCTCTATAATGCGTACCGGTAATTAACTAATTTTAATCATTTTAATATATAATTTGTTGGATTTAGGAATGATGTCCGCTGTAACAGTCACTGTTGACCAGCTGTAGACCTGGCGATCAGATGATCATTTTAGCAATGTGTTTCAAGAAGTTGTCACCAAAGCTGAAGAGTATGAATTGGTTTAACTTACGCTGCCACGCCAGAGCAAGCCACCAAAGCGGTACACGAGGCAAGCACAACACTACCAACCAGCAAACGCAGAGGAGCACTACCAGGTTCTATACTTATACAAATTTATTGATGTTGCGGAGAATCACCTATGTGATCTTCACTTCAGCATCTTCACTTCACGATGCAAAGCTTGCATATTGTAACATGGCTAAAGAGGTCCGTAGCCTGTGTCCGCAACTATTTGCACTTCTGAAGCTTCTACTTGTCTGCCCAGTAACATCTTACACATGTGAGAGATGTTTTTTCGACACTGAGACGCTTGAAGACTTGGCTTAGAAGCACAGTAAGTCAAGTCCGGCTGAACCACATCGCTGTGTGCCATGTTCATCAGCAAATGCTACAAGATGTCAATATCGCAGACATAGAAAAGGACTTCGCAAATCGGTCAGAAATCCGGCGAAATGTATTTGGACATTTCTGTTAAATGCATTCATAGTTGATGAGAATTTCAAGGTATTTCATAAAAGGTTTCAGGAAAACCGTTATCGACACTTTCATCCAGACGTATTGCATTTTAGTGTATAGTGTAGGCCTAAGACCATTATGCCTAGTTAAGTTTCGTTTCTACATTTCATCCTTTCTTAGAAATAAAAAAAATCTTGTCTGCTGTGCAATAATGTTTTTCATAAATATGAGTTTTAAATTCATCGAAAGTCGTTTTATTCGAAATCCTGAATAAAAACAGAGGAGGCATTTATTTTACTGTTGGTAAGTTTTTGTTTGCTTGTTTATTATTATTATTATTTGTTGTTGTTGATTTCCTTTGTGTGTGTGTGTGTGGGGTAAATCTGTACTGTAGCTGCAAGATTATAAATAGTTGTCGATTGCATATACCGTTCACCCAAATTTCAAAATCATTCATACTCCCCCCCCCCCCCCATACTTTTCATCACGGTTTTACGCCAGTGCAAGAGAGCACCTGGATGTTGAAAATTTAACAGTTCTCTTATAAATGATCGAGTATTCAAATGCAAAATGAATTGCAAATATAAAAAAGACTTATCACTTCAATTATCTAATCAATTCAAAGACGAAAGACTGCGCTGGGAGATGATAAAGATGAAAATCAAAGATTTTATTATTCATTATTCAAAACAGAAAAAAGAATGTATAGAGACAAACTTGAAACGATCATTGTACAATAAGTTAAGCATGTTGAGTAAAAATTGTAGTGATCAATCAGGAGAAGCAGATAAACTACGCAACACATTCGAAACCATCTATGATAAGGAAATCGAGGATCAAAAGGTCAGGTCCAGAGAGGAAGATTCGAGGAAGGAGAAAAAACACCAAATATTTTCTAGGTTTAGAGAAGCATAATACAACAAGAAAAAATATCACAAGGAAAAACGCTCAAGGTGTTTTGCTAAATGACTCTAAAGACATACCGTACTCAACAAAGTAAAGATGTTCTATGACAGATTATATTCTTCTAAATCACCCTCTGTAGCGCAGTTAAAAACCTGTTTAAATGAAACCCCCTTTGATTTTACTCTCAATGACGAAAAAAGGGAAATATGTGAATGAATGATTACTGAAGAAGAATATAAACATGCACTGGAATTGTTAACAACAACAAAAGTCCAGGCACGGACGGTTTTACAGTAGAATTTTACAGAGAGTTTTGGGGAAATATAAAATAACTATTTATTCAATCGATGGATAGAAGCTTTTATAAAAGGCGAATTATCAGTATCGCAATTCAGAGTACTTATATCTCTATTATATATAAAAAAGCGATCGAACAAGTTTGAAGAATTGGAGACCAATAAGTTTACTAAATATAGACTACAAAATAACATCTCACTAAAGTCACAGGGGACATAATCCAAGAAGACCAGATTCATTGGTAACAATATTAAACTCAGTAATGTTATTCATTTTAGTTAAAACAATAATAAAACCACTGCAATTCTGTTTTGTTTGTTTGTTTGTTTGGTTTTAGATTATGAAAAGTGCTTTTGATAGGGTTAACGGGACTTTTATTTGAAACACTGAAAAAAAATTGGTCAGATGTTTATTAACTGGAGCAAAACAACGTATGGAAACATCCAAAGTAGCGTTAGTAACACTGTTTATAATGTCTGTTTATAGTTGTCCGCTCACGTCAACTATATGCAAGTTGTACAGGCCTACTAACATTAATGTTTAACTTTAAAAAATCCCCACAAGCAGGGGCGTAGCGAAGGCATTTTCTTTGGGGGTGTGGAAGCAAATTTTCTGACTGACGTAGGCAGGATTTTCAGAGTGGGTGAATTTACCGACACAACACTAATATGACCAGACATTTGTTTTTCCCCAAAATGGGGGGGGGGGGGGAGGGGAGCCTGCCTCCCAAAACTGGAAAACCGTAGCTCTTTCCATGAGTAAAAATACATGACAGATTAAGTGCATACTTAATCAGGTTTATGGAACACGGGAATCCTGCGATCATCAACAGTAATACAAAGTGCAGCATGGTTATACAACGCGATCCCCGAGTATCCAGAGTCACGGTGCGGTTTGTAGTCATTGGCTCTAGTGAACTGCGCCACAACGCCGTCGCCTCTGGTTGGTGGAAAGTTCCCTACATAGCAACAGCATAGTCTGTGTGCCTCCTAACTCACATCTTTAGCTTCGCCATTACTGCAACCACTACTAAAACCAACGACAGCTTGTTGTTTTTCATCATCAGGTTCAGGTTCTTGTTTTAGAGCCAACTGTAGTTTACCTTTGCTGTAGACCAATGTCGGTGATTGTGTACATGTATACTTTATAAAATTTATTTTGAATGTGAAATCATGAATCTAAATAAAAGGAACTGTATAGTTACTCCTGAAAGCGAGAGAAGGAAGTTTGATGGAGAGAGAAATCTGTCCTAAATTCCATATAAGAATGAATAACGACATAATAAGCTGGAATGTTCACACGTTGGTTGTTTAATGTTGTATCTTGGTTCAAACAGAGCTAGCATACTTATAGAAGCACGAAACTATCCCCTTCTATTGTTTTGACTCCTCCCCACACACACACCCACTTGTTGGAAATAAGCAAATGTCAGTTCTTAGCAATTTTGCACACAAACTACAATTTGTATTCGCTAAAATGGTACTATAACCATAGATAAAGGATCTTCTCTATGGTATAACCACCACAATTTAATACGAGTAAAAACAAGCTTTGGGAGAATTGTCTTTACAGGTGACAAATAAACATCATCCCACGAATTTCTTTCTCAAGCAAAACGATTATTCACCAATTAAAAAAACGAAAATTACTCTGTGTTGGATTACGCTTTCAAAAAGTTAATTTTCTTCATAACAGATATACAGAGACACATTTTGGTAAGATACATATTCCTGAAACACACTCTACGGTTTTATTTAGTATTTTTTCAATCAAAATACGTATTGTTAAAAGATGTAAACAAAATCCATAAAAACTGTTTATGCGATATACTCCATGTCTCACATTTATATACACTTACTTAAGGCCAAGGTTTCTGGTCATCGGTCGGCTTCAAAATCGGTACGGTGATGCGCTTTTGTCTGGCCATTTTCCCCAACAGGTATTAAATACGTGATACATTGTATACGCAGGGAGAAAATTTCGCATATATACAAAGTATGGTGGTTTAAAAAGGCCTCACAAATCGGGCAAACGTTCATACCCCTATGTGAAAAAGTCATTTAAAGCATAGCACGGCAGAATTCCAATCGATCCAGCTATTTTGGCTGCAATTGGACATCGTTCCATAGAAAAAAGAAAAAAAATTAAAAATGCCGACGCGCGGGTCTGAGGCGACGCGCGCGGAGACCAGAAACCGGAGGGTTTTTTTGGCCTAAAAGAGAGCAGTGTATTAAAGATACCGTTCAGCAAAAATGTCTTCTTGTCAAACTCAACAATATTGAAGTGCATGGCCTTGAGTTTGACCGGTTTTCATCTTACTTGCATGGACGTGGAGTGACGTGGAGTGTCGTGGCCGAGCGGTCTAGCTTACAGGACTCAAGTTCTGGTGTCAGCAGCAGAATGTGGGTTCGAATCCCGGCCGTGACACTTGTGTCCTTGAGCAAGACATTTAACCATAATTGCTTCTCTCCACCCAGGGGTTAAATGGGTACCTGTGAGGGCAGAGGTGGTTGATTAGCCCTATATGCGCTGTAATGGCAGCAATTGAGCTGTATACTCCCCAGGGAGCTGAGATGGTTTCAGGAATGATTTATGAGCCTTATGAGCAGGGGTAATAATATAATGCGCCTTGAGCACCACTCAGTTGGTGGATACGTGCGCTATATAAGTCCACACGTTATTATTATTATTATTATTATTATTATTATTATTATTATTATTATTATTATTATTATTATTATTATTATTATTATTATTATTATTATTATTATTATTATTATTATTATTATTATTATTATTATTATTATTATTATTATTATTATTATTATTATTATTATTATTATTATTATTATTATTATTATTATTATTATTATTATTATTATTATTATTATTATTATTATTATTATTATTATTATTATTAATGATTTCAGGTATAGAAACTTATACATTTTATTCAAGACTTGACATTTTGTATTGCGTAAGAACTATACCATGTCTATCATGAGTTAGTACATTTAACGTAGCACTATGTGAATAATAACCATGGGTCTCATTTGCTATAGCAGTATATTGATTCGAGGTAAAATATGACAACAGTGCAAGTAGGTCATCTTGATAGGACCTTACCTCCAATGGTAACCCATCGGCTCCAGTCACGTAGATCCAATCAGCCTCGTTGTCACTGTACTTTATTTTATATGACTTTGTCCAATAGTAACCATAGTAATTCCCTTGTGTGATGATGCCAGTGACTGTAACTGACTCCTCCAGGTCCACACGAATCCACTGGTTCTGATTATTGTATTTTACTAACCAGCCACCTGTAACAAACAGAAAGATCTGATATCTACGAATTGCTGTATATTGGTTTAGTTCGGTACGGTCTGGTTTTGATGAATATTTACGGTATGAAATTTATTGAAACGAATATCGGAATTTTAAAATGAAAAAAAAAACCTGATGGAAATACTCTATTCTCGTCACCGCGCTATATATCGACCTATATACACTCACGAGCTAAGGGAGGCCTTATCACTTATGTGTATACAGATTAGAATGGGCATGGGAAACGGGAATTTCCGTTTCGTTTTAAGGTTTTATGTTTGTTTTTGAACATATCGTACATACAGCATCATCATACTGATATCCAGCACATAAAATAATCAAATATTAAGTCAAATTATCTTTTTAATTTATCAAACATTTCAAGTGATTTGATGAACTCTGCATAGTTCATGCATATTGGGGCTTAAACATTTGAGCATCCATAGGATCCACTACATACCTTGATTAGACAAAAATGTAACAGAACTTCGAAATGTTGTGTGCCCCCTCCCCGATTATACGCGGATGATCAAAACAAAAATATTGTTTCAACTTTATTTCTTTGTAACCAAGGTGTAAGATTGAAGGTACACAACTGACAAAGATCTTCTTGGAAACAAAATATAAGTTTTATAGTTCTGGTTTATTCAGTATAAATCACACTACTCTACTACCGTCAAAACGACAGTCATTACATCATTGCACGATTGACCTGAAATATAACGAAAGATTCCGAGTTAAAATAATGAAGTGGCAAGTGGCCCATATTCAAAATATTGCAGTCTGTTACAAATATCTACAATCTACAATGCATGAAAATCTTCATTATTACCGAGTTTCAACTCTTTATCAAACTTGCTCAAATAATTCACTTATTATTTTATACACCTTGCTTAGATTATTCACTTCGGAAAGAATGTCGAACCCAACCGCCACTTGTGCACAATGCCTAAACATTGTGTTTTGGGCAGACGACAAAAATGCCAGTATCTCACTGGATTTGCATGTATAGTGCTCACCATGTCCGAAATTTCATTTCCATTCCTCACTTGACTATACACTTCCCTCTCCTTATTAAGTGTATCCTCGATCATCTTTTAAAGGAAAATCTGTGATATTTTGTCATATTTGGACAGAAAAGTGGCAGTTGTATTTTACATTATTTCCTTCTCTCCTTGCTCATCAGATTATTCAATTCTTATTTATTACAGAATTCATTAACGTACGGGTAAAATTTAAAGGGCTGCTCACAAGAACAGGCACTTTTCCGATATTGCTCAATAGATAAATGGTTAGGATACATTCTGTTATATCATTATTTCATGTGTCTCTAAAAGTATTTGGCTCTAAATACATGCTGTGAAAATGCAAAATTGGTCAATCTCTAGTCAGGATTTTATACAATTAGAGTGTCGACTTTGGTCTTTCGTGAATAAACAATAAATACACATTAAAATTCAGTTGCGAGGACTTACCAGTAGTTCCTTACAGCTCATGCCTCATGATGAGATGCCCAAACTCTGAAGACGAGGGACAAGAACAACTTTTTTCTGGCGATACAAAATGTTCGCAAAATTGATGTGTTGGCTTCAACAGTGGAAGTTGGAAATGACCACCACATGCTTGCTATCTCAACATGTAAACTACTGGAATGCGCAAAATCTATCGCAGCTTACATAACTTACATTGTGATAAAAAAAAGGCTTTTTAAATTGAATGCTTGACTACATACCACATGACATGTAGCGCATGGTTAACTTCAAACTAAAGAGGGTGCTGTATGGACATGTTATACCAAAATCTCAAGTACAGATGTTATTTACAAAGAATTACGTATCTACAAGTGCCTGGCTGCATACCCTGAAGTCTGGCTGGTCACAATCACCCAAGTATTAAAGAAATTGCAACATAATGGCTATTGGCCTGACGTTTTGAAAATAGCAAGTTCTTTCTCAAAGGCAAAATGAGACAGAATACAAACAACATACATAAACACAAGAGTGAACAGAAGTATAGTTAGGTGTAAAAGGAACACAAAAAAGGTACAAAAAGCAGAGTCAGGTTGTGGTCCTAAGATCGGACAAAAGAGGGATTAAAGGAGTTCTTGGTTGAAAGAAGAAAGCAAAAGATGAGTGAAAATGAAAGGGTCAGACAGGGAAAGTATAAAAAACAGACAAATAGACTAACAAGCAAACAAATGTAAAGACATGGATATAGATTGTTGAGAAAGAAAAATAGAAAATTAGTCATTCCCTTCCTGTATGTTGAGACCATGGATGTGAATGGTGTGGACCTGAACCACATCGTTTCTCTGCTGAGATGGACCGACTTGATCCTGCAGTTACCAAGCGAATATAAAGGTGGGCCAGCACTTCAATCTACCTAATGATTTCATTTCTGACATGATTTTGAAAGGGCATCGAGTGCTTGGTAACTGCAGGGAATTAGTCTGTCTCATCAGGAAAAAGATGTGGATCATGTGTATCCACACCACACTCATGGTCTCAACATATAGGAAGGGAATAACTAATGACGTTTCCTTTTCTTCTCCTTTTTTCTTTCTCCACAGAATTTTTTACATTTGTGACCGAATCCTACGAAATGAGTCTTAAGGTGATGTCGGAACAAATTGAGTTTTTATGTGGTCCTGAAAGAGCATATTCTCCTCTTCCATTTGATAAAAAAAATATTTTCATACGTTAAAAAATATGGAAGTTATACCATAAAACACATTACCTCGGCCTACACTGTCAGAAAACCAAAAACGGAAATATCGCACGTTTAAGTTTGGGCTTGATTTCTGGTTTTATTTTATATCATTCTTCCATAGCAACCATGCGTTTTAAGTCAACGTGGCTGCAAACATAGAGCTAGGACCAGGCATTCTAGGGCTAAAAAGGGGACAAAACGATCCTTTGCTGAGTAATTTTGGAACATATTCTTGATTCAACATGGTAAAGAAAATCAGGATGTTGAACATTTTCCGATTTTATTTTATTTATTTATTTTTTTGGTAGTTTTATTAACATGTTTTTCTACTTATTTCTTTCGAAAACAAACATGCATGACTCGTGTTTACGTGTCCATATCTCAATACAGGCATTTGCGACTTCCGACTCATTTCGTACAGTCGGGTCACATTTATTTTTACATTGTTTTACTTTTATTTTGATTGTATAGTCTATCTGTCTGCTTTGTTTTACTCCCGTCTTTCTCTGCTTTTCGCTAATCTATCTTTTCTTCCAGCCAAAAACTCCTAGTACCTCTATCTATTCACATGTAATCCATCTTTTGTCTGGTCCAAGGACTACTACCTAACTCTGATTTTTGAATCTTTTTCTTTTGTGTGCATTTCACACCTGAATACCTTCTGCTCACTCTTGTGTTTATATATGTATGTTGTTTGTATTCAGTCGCCATTTTGCCTTTGAGAAAGAACCTGCTTGGTTCGAAATGTAAGGTCAATAACCATTATTTTGCATTTATCCTACAGGTCTTTTAGGATGGTAAGCAGTTTGCAACAGCTAATTCTCTATTTATCCTACAGGTCTTTTAGGATGGTAAGCAGTTTGCAACAGCTAATTCTCTATTTATCCTACAGGTCTTTTAGGATGGTAAGCAGTTTGCAACAGCTAATTCTCTATTTATACTACAGGTCTTTTAGGATGGTAAGCAGTTTCCAACAGCTAATTCTCTATTTATACTACAGGTCTTTTAGGATGGTAAGCAGTTTGCAACAGCTAATTCTCTATTTATCCTACAGGTCTTTTAGGATGGTAAGCAGTTTGCAACAGCTAATTCTCTATTTATACTACAGGTCTTTTAGGATGGTAAGCAGTTTGCAACAGCTAATTCTCTATTTATCCTACAGGTCTTTTAGGTTGGTAAGCAGTTTGCAACAGCTAATTCTCTATTTATACTACAGGTCTTTTAGGATGGTAAGCAGTTTGCAACAGCTAATTCTCTATTTATACTACAGGTCTTTTAGGATGGTAAGCAGTTTGCAACAGCTAATTCTCTATTTATCCTACAGGTCTTTTAGGATGGTAAGCAGTTTGCAACAGCTGATTCTCTACTTATTAAAAAAATTGTAATACTGTCCTCAATATGACAACTGGTGTTTTGCCCATTCTTTGAGGTACAAGAAAACAAAATATTCTCTAAATGAGCCACTGATGATGATACGAAAGAACCACCATTAAACTTGCGTACAGCAAATCCAGAATATTGGAAAACTACAGAGTAATCTTGTTTCAGGCAGATAAACACTGGTGAATTGTTCACACTATGGCATAGTACCAGAAAGAGACCATCTCCTTGCAAGTCACCAAATAAATATACCACCTAAATATAAACTAGAAGCTCATCTCAAGTTCTCAACAAGCTCTGGACTGCTCGTATTAGGCACGACAGTTTTACTTTACCAGCTTGAACAAATATTTACAAACTAAATGTGCATGGGTTTTACTTTTAGCCATCTATAAATTCTTTGGCCTGCTGCACGAAGTTAATTCCCATGGCTTTCAATCTACAATATAATCGAAAAATGTCTGTACACTGAAAAGGGTAAATGGTTGTGAAAAACACCAGAGCCAACATAGTGTACAAGATTCTGTGAATAACGTGTCGTGTAGATAGAAATTACTAGAATCATTACAATAGGTATAATAATAGTCACAACTAACAGGAAAGGGTTTTTATGTTTTCCTTTCGTTGCAATCGCCTAAAGGACGGTATCTTCTATTTCTCAATATCAATGTCAAAGTCATATTCCCAACTGGAATTAGAATCAGTTGAAGAATGATTTGTTGTACTTCGTTGACAAACAGACTCAATAACGAGCTTAGCATTTATGAGACATGTAGATAGGGACCAGCTTTAACTCAAGAGAATTACAGTCTTTTGGTATTACCTCCTTCTTCCAATTTAACCATGTAAAAAAAAATATTGGGATCAGATATTTATCTGGAAGATAACTATCTTGGATCTTACTCCGACCCCTGGCATGGTTACACATATAAAAATGATCTCCGATGTTAGGATTTGCTTTACGATCATAAATCTGCTATTCTCCTTATTCTTAGCTGCTGTTGATTTTTAGACCTTGCAAGTTGATAGGCTTTTTCAATCTTCGTTGGTGTAAGAGAAACATTTTGATGAATGCGGTGTAGAATTATATGCATAAGTCATCTCAAGAAACATCATAAGAAACCTAGACCAAATGCTTTGCTGAAAGTGTCCACAAAATTGTAAAAATAAATCTTTCACATTGAGTATTCCCTTGAGGGTGGTATGCTGTTGTGTGAGATTTATTGATGTTGTATGCTACAGAGATGAGAAATTAAATTAAACTCAAATTGTCTTCCTGATCTGAATGAATTATTACAGGTACACTATACTTTAAAAACCACTCTTTAACCAAAACAGATGTTTTAGCAGTCTGATTCTTTGTTGGTATGGCAATAGTGAATTAAGAAAACACATCAGTAATCGCAAGAACATTCTCTGTTCTGTCGGAAGTAGACTCTAAAAGCATACTGTCAATGGCTATGACATTACTTGCAACCAAGTGACCAAGACAGTTGCTGACTGCAGGTCTAGGAAGTTAAGCAAGTACACACTGCTCACAATTCCCAATCTACTTTTTAATGTCAGCATACATGCTAGGCCAATAGCAGTGGGAATGAACTAAAGAGAGAGTTCTTTCTATACCCTGATGACCAAACTGGTCATGTAGACACCATTCACCAAAGAGAAATGTTTAATTTGTCCCAACATAGTTTGTACCGTTCGAGATTCACCCTTTCACTATCGTCTAGACAATCAAACCTTCAACATCACTTTGAAATCTTGGCTTTGTCTTTGACTCTACAATGACAATGAGCAACCATATGACTACTGTTTGCAGATATGCCAATCATTATATCCGCAACCAGCAGCTAGAATCCGAAAGTACATCGACGCTGACACCTTGTTACTTTCAAGATTAGATATATTGTAATTCAGTTCTCAATAGACTGAAACAATCTGATATTCATAGATTACAGAAACTCCAAAACAAAGCTTCCCATGTCAAATTCTCTTATCCAAAGCAGTTACACACTTCACCACTGATCAGCTTCATGACAGAATAATGGCGTCGGACGGAAAGGCACGCATGTTAGGAGCTCCCAGTTTTCTCAAGAATATCAATCCATTTATAAGGGAATCTCTCGAAACAGTCACTGTTTGTCAATCATCAACAAACTTTATTAGTGTAGCAATAAGCAAAGTTTCTTTGGACGAGCTGTTATCGAGCAGAGATTTGTTGTTAAGGAAGCAGAGAAGCGTCTTAAAGCTAGAGTTGAGCGGCATATAACAATGCATCATTGACTATAAAGGTAAGGACCCGTCCCTTGTGCCTTAAGCTAGAAGATCTTCTGAAGCCCTCGCTGATGACTTGAAAGAACTTTACCTATATTTGACAGATCATCGGCCTACTTTTCCTTAGAGCACACTCAGCTCCCGTTGTTTTGCTACATGTAAGCCTATATTGACAGTTGTACTTTACCCACTGGTTGCAAAGGACCAGATATTATGGTCAACATGGACAAAGTGCAGATTGGATCCTGTCCTTCGATCACCCTACAAAATATTTGGGATATTATTATTGAACTTAAATCTTGAAGTAAAAAATCTTAGGCAAGAGCTCAAAGACAATGCCCTAGATTTTGGGACTGACAAATTATCCGAAAATCCCAAATCAAAAAAGAAATGGCCGGCAAAATCACTAACCTGGCAGTGGGATCTATAGGTGACACAGAACTTTGTAACATGGATAAAGAAACCATTGATGAAATCTTCAGCCAGCACAATTCTACACAAGACTCACCATCAATATCTTGTCACCCAACCATTGTCTACTGATAGTGCATCTTCACTCAAGTCATTCACAACCATCACTACGTCGAACCGCTTTGATGCACTTCTAATAGATGATGATCCCATTATCTTCTTTGACGAGGACTCCATTGCTAATAGTCAGCAATCTGGTTCATCTCCAGTTACAACAATGACCAAACAGTCGTTTTCAGACCAGCTAGTTTCAAGACAGAGTAGTGGCCCGACGTAGCAGCACAGACGTCACACTTCTTGGTGACTTGATGGTAAAGAGGATTCAGGGACAGAAACTTAGTCGCATGAAATCTGTATCTGTTACTTCTTGCCCTGGAGCTACAATTGAGGCTCAGTCAACATTAATCATGAACGGTGAAGTTAATCCCACTCCGATCCTACTGAGCTCATTCTACATGTTGGAACAAATAATAATAATAATAATAATAATAATGTGGACTGATATGGCGCACGTATCCACCAAACTGGTGCTCAAGGTGCATTACATTATTACCCCTGCTCATCAGGCGCATAAATCATTCCTGAAACCATCTCAGCTCCCTGGGATACAGCTCAATTGCTGCCATTAATAGTACGTATCAAATTGAGCAACCACTCATAACTAATAATTTTAGTTATGAGTGGTTGCTCAATTTGATACGCTGTGTACTTATTATACACATTATATTCTTAACTGAATAAAACGATATAACAACAAAAATTGCTGCCATTACAGCGCATATGGGCTAATCAAACACAACAACAAACTCTGCCCTCACAGATACCCATTTACCCCCTGGGTGGAGAGAAGCAATTATGGTAAAGTGTCTTGCTCAATGACACAAGTACCCCGGTCCCGGTCGAGATTCGAACCCACATTCTGACGACTCAGCCATCAGAACACAAATCCGATGCACTAAACCGCTCGACTATGGCACTCCATTATACCAGAGACGACCCTGAAACAATCTTGGCTAAATTGGTATCTCTCTGTGATATTGGCGCAGAAGAAATTCAACATTAAGACAATCACCATTTCTTCAATCATTCACAGAGTTTCAACTCGTAAAAAGGATTTCTGAAGGATATCTGCTGCTAACAAGCTCATCAGGCAGTCCTGTCAGGACAGAAATAATTTCAGACAGCACCCAAATTCATCTTGGGATTTTCATCACCGAGGCTGGAAATCACGCATGAAACATCAGCCGACGATGTCTCAAGTACCAGTACGGTCGATTCGCTCCCCGACTCGGACCCCCTGTCTTCTCAAGAGTCAGAATGGGCTCGATTCCAAGAACTACATCGCCAGAAGAGACACCATCGATTTATGTGAACAATCCAACTCAAAATTTACATTGTAATTACAGTGAATTGGATAACGGTAGTATCCCACGTATAAAAACAAAGGGTATTAAATTCGCTCATCTTAATATTCATAGCCTAGTCAGTAAGATTGATGAACTTCTTATTTACTTAAGCATAGACCTTTTGATGTTATTTGTCTGAATGAGACGTTGTGCGATTCCAGTATCTCAAATGTTGAAATCTGTATAGATGGTTTTCCATAGTAAGAAAAGACAGAACCAGACATGGTGGTGTTGAAGCTATTTATGTGGCTAATGATATTCATTTTACCAGACGACAAAATCTTGAATCTGAGGCATTAGAAAATGTATGAATTGAACTAAAGTATAATAGGAAATCTCCCATTCTGGTTGGTGCTTTTTATAGACCACCGAGTGCGAATAATGATTTCTTTGACAAATTTGACATGGTTTTAACAACAGCCTCAATTGATGAGAACAAAGAATGTGTTTTATTAGGTGGTTTTAACTGTAATTTTACTTATAGCGTGTCAAATACTAATACTTATAACCTGAAATTTTATCCTAAATATGTATGGGTTTTCCCAGATGATCAAATCCTCAACCAGAGTCACCAGTCAAAGTCACATTGTCATTGATTTGATATTTGTAAATAATCCTGGTGTCTTTACTGATAATGTTGTTATTTGTACCATTATTAGTGATAATTGTTTTACTTATTCAGTTCATTGTTTTAATTGTAAACCATTCTCTCAACAAGGTCACAAATATATGGAGTCTAGACCATTTAATAAACTGAATGTGCTAGATTTTAATAATGATTTAATTAATGTACATTGGGATGACATGGATGTCATTGAGTTAGCATGGCAAACCTGGTCTAATCTATTTATGGATATTGTGAATTTACATCTTCCACTCTGTAAAAAGAAAATTAGGCACAATGCTTGTCCGTGGATCACAGATGATATTGTTAAACTGATGAAAGAGCGTGATGATCAGATCCCTAAAGTTGCCGTCAAATACAACTGTCCGAACTTATGGCATGACTACAGGTGTTTAGGTAATAAAGTAGCCCATAGGATGCAGAAGCAAAAGTCTAACCACTACTGTGGTCTGATATGTGACAATCTGAGTAACGGAAGAAAAATCATTCTATTTTTTATGGTGTATATGTACTGTGACCTTTACTAAGTGTATTAAGTAATGACCCATTTTTTTATATTTAGCTTGTTCATACACATGCCTTTTTTATTTTACTTTTACTTTTGACCACGTTGGCTTTATTTATAACTGAATAGGTATATGTTTCTTTAATATTTTTTTTAGATGTATTTATCTACATTTTTTATTACATTTATTTCTCAATATAATTTTACATTTTTAATTCTTGTTATTCTCAGGGCCCTGTGGAAGACCACATTTTATGTGAACGGGTTACCTTGGTAAAATATCAGAAATAAATAAATAAATAAATAAACTGGCTTCTGACTAATGTATAAAACAGCCTTAAACATGTATAATGTTAAATCCAATCTATTCCCTACTTATATATCTAATACAGCTGATCTCAGCATCTCAGGAGGGGTGGTTTACACTGTAAACCACCCCTCCTGAGATGCAGTAATACAGTCTTGTGGTATATTTAATATTATATGCACTTTTCAGAAAGCAGGTGACAAAGCATTTTCAATTGCTGGCCCAAGAAACTGGACCTCAATCCAACATTCAGTTCGCCAATCCAATTCTATAGTTCAGTTTAAATATTTGTTAAAGACTATCTATATCTGTGTTGTTGAATTATTGTCAAATCTATCTATGCAGGGTATTGGTTGGTCAATATGCACCCTCTACTGACAAGTCACATCTAGGGATGGGGTAGAGTTTAAATATTTTGGCATTTCACTGGCAGAGTGCCGTCCTGGCTAGGTCTAACATTGCAATTATCCTATGATCTGTTCTTTTTTCTTTTTTCTTTTCTAAACTTGTGGTTGCTTATCTTTTGAGCACTTCGTAACCTTAGGAAAAGGTGCTTTACAAATGCTTATATTATTATTATTATTATGGTACCTGGTATGTTGTAAAGTATTTCATAAATTGCTTGATGTCTAGATCATTCTTCTGCAAAGTCACTTAATTGTTCAATAGCAGTGGTGTAGCCAGTGGGGGGAGCAGGTTGGCAAAGTGACCCCCACAGAAATGTTCAGACAAACTGGAACAGTTTTTTTTTCCATTTATTTATACATGGTACTTGTTTTTAAACCACGATGTGATCTGCTTCTCATAATTATTTTATATTGTGGAAGGTGTGGTAATGCCGACGGTGCCAGCTTGGCCTAGTCTCATTCATGTATAGTTTACGCTTGTGTGGTGCGTTCAAATTCTGACATGTAGGCCTACTCCACAAACCCTGTAGTCTCAGTCCCAGACTGCATGGGGCTCAATCGCTAACATAAATATAAGGAGTGATGAGTGAGCATAATCAAATCCAGCTGCGCCGCTAAGAACGAGACTACAAATCACGAGTTGGTGACGAGCAGTAGACGTACCAACGGTACCGTAGTGTAAACAGCTTTAGCCCTACATGAGAAGAATAAACTTTAAGGTAAAGTCACATTATCCTATTATATCGACCACTGATGTCGTCTCACAAATCATACGGAATCCAAACACCCAGGCCAGAAAGTTAAAGAGAAAGGATGGCAAGACATATATCATCACTTTTTAAATGGCAGAAAGTACAAGACACCCGGGAGGACATCGGCGATAGTGCAACATCATTCCAGCCTTCCACTAGCCATGATAGAGACGAAATTGAGCCGCATGTGAAGGCCTGTCTCAGGACAAAGACATGACCGATGCAGATCCTGAGACCGACATTGGCTCGGACGTTGGTCAAACATTGGCGTGAAGCCTCTTCTGGATAAAACCAAAGAATTCCCTACAGACCCTGCATTGTTAACAAAGCGCCCAATTACTCCTGAGCTATAATGTCTCATGGACCTTAAATGACACTTTCGAGTTTGTTCGTGATGAAAAGGGGCGAGCGTTCCGCTGGGACTGGTGTTTTCCTCAACAACAACAAAATAAATAAATAAAAAATCGTATGAAATCATATCGTGAATGGCTTGCATATATTCACCCACTACTAATAGTGCTTACCGTTTCCCATGCTGGGGTTTTGCCAACAGAGGTAAAAACTGATTACGAGTCCACATTTGGTGAAAATGGGTTTAAAAATTGGAAAAAGGCAACGGACAAATTCAAAACTCATTAACACACACCAGCACATTGTGAAGCTGTTCATCTGATGATGCAAGCAATATAATACAACAGTCAACGAAGAACAATTTCATGCCCGTGAAAGATAGGTCAAGCAAACTCAGCAAGTACTCTGTTGCCTTCTTGATGCATCGTTGTATCTCACTAAGCAAAACCTTGCCTTCCGCCATCATCGTGAATCTCTCCCGTCCACAAGACAAACTAACAAATAGCACTCATATACGGAGAAAGGTTCAGAATGAAGGCAACTTTCTTGAATTATTAAAGCTGTTGTCAAAATGGCATTTTAGCTCACCATACTGCAACAGCACCAAAGAATGCAAATTACCTCAGTCCACATATCCAAAATGAATTCATTGACACACTGGGAGGAAATGTTAGATCACAGATAATAAGTGAAGTAAAAAATGCACATTACTACCGTGTCATACTGGATTCTACAATTGATATGTCACATGTTGACCAATTTTCCTTTTGCTTGCGCTATGTGGACGAGCAATTCAATATCCAAGAGAGATTCATCTTGTTTACGGAAATAAAAAAAGAGTGATTCTAAGACATTGACACTCAAAAGAAAACTCTTACACATTTAGGGCTTGATATTCAACTAATAAGATCTCAGTCATATGTTGGTGCTGCTAATATATGAGGTCATATTTCTGGGTTACAGACTAGAGTTAAAGAAGTGAATAAGAATGCCTTATATGTACATTGTTGTGCACAAAACCTAAACTTGGTTCTTGCAGATGTCTGTGGTAACTGTACCGAAGCAGTCACTTTTTTTGGTACTATTCATAAGGTGTGCACATTTTTCTTACTCCAAGTCAACCTCGATTGAATTACTTAGAAAGTGCTCAAGAAAAGTTAAACATGGAGAAGACAAAATTACAACGCCTTTGTGAAACTAGATGGTATTGTAGACACGATTGTGTAAAAGCAATCAAAACATTGTACACTGTGCTGTTGTTAGCCTTAGAAGATATTGTAGAGAACAAAACGTGCCCGGAAACAAAAGCTGAAGCTGGAGGTTTTACTGGAATTCTTCAGCAAATTTGAATTTGTTATCATGACTGACATTTGGTTCAAAGTTCTTTGCGAAATGAACACTCTCTCCGAGTATTTGCAGCAAACTTCTATGGATCTTGTAACGGCAAGTATTCTGATAGATTCAGCAATTGAAAATTTGAAACAGCAAAGATCAAACCAAGTCTTTGATGATATTTTGAAGGAAGTACGTGCCACGGCCACAATCGAAGAGGTGTCTTCTGAATTCAAGACCACCAGAGTGCGCAAACGCAAACACATGCCTGGCGGGATGGATCATGATGACCCAATAACAGATCCTGTTGATATTTTTAGGGTTACTGTATTCTTCAAGATACACGATACACGAGTCGGAGAACTACAGTCGCGCTTTAGCGATTTCCAGACTATGGTAGTCCCCTTTAAGTGTCTTATGCATGGACATTTACATGATACTGAGGGTTTTGAACACTTTGCATATATGTACGAGAATGACATTGACAATGACCTTACCAAAACAGAGTAGAACCAGTTTTGTCACTTCTATAAAAGCACGCCAGAATTTGCAGATGATTCTCCAAAACACCGAACAGAAAATGTTGCATAATGATTAAGAAATGGGACATTCATAACGTCTTTCCAAACTTGACCTTTTTGTACAGAATACTGGGTACCATTGCGGTATCTTCAGCCGCCTAAAGCTGACAAAAACCTACCTCAGATCTACAAAGATAGAGCGAGATTTCTCTGAACAAGTAACTTTGATTCAGTGATTGACACTTTTAGTCAAATTTCGGTGCGCCGTATGGAACTTGATTATCGTCTTTAACAAAACACAACATCTCCATTAGGGTCATTAAATATAGAGATAAAAAAATGAGATACATGCATGTACCTACATGTACTAGTGTTTATTTGTAAACGGTTTTATTGTTATATACTGTTATAACACAGCCAAGAAAGTGATCATAATGTATAAGGTATACCAACAGGATTTTGACATAAGTTCATTTGGATTGTTTATAAACAGAATAATGTTCGTTCTTGACAAATCAAATAAAGAGGGATGTTTTTACTCACGGTTTAGTTGTCCAATGCTGAAACGTAACCAAACCATGAGTAAAACATCACTTTGTATTGGATTTGTCAAGAAAGAACTATATATAACATGATTTGCTTTTGCATCTGACTCTAGTCTATAGTGACTGGCTGATATCTTGGGTGGGTGGGTGGGAAATTGTGTATTTCAGTTACTAATTTTCATTACAATTCCTGCAGCGTAAATGAAGAGTAGGGCCTACACATGATGTCATGAAAGATCATATCAGTACAAGTGTTACTTAAACCCTCTGAACCTTAAAATGGGGACAAAAATGGCTTTGCCTCCCCCTGCACACTAAGAAGGCTGGCTACGTGCGTGTTCACTAGTGTGTGATACAGATATGTGATAGATTGTACTCTACTTGATCCTAGCTCAGACGCTCCTTCATTCACTTTAATTTGCAGATCAACAGGATGGAATAACATGGAATCCTCGTTAACAGAAATCTGATAAACAATTAAGCATGTGTCATCGTGATCATCGTTGACCTCAAACTGATGAGAGAGTACGTTAACGTACTAATTGTTATCCCGACTAGGATGGTGGACAATATGGAAATCAAAAGCTGCAAGATCACTAATTCATCTCTGCTACAGCACTTGTCCGTTCGTACAACCAACTGTGAACCATACCAGTTATCTTCAAACTTATCTGTTACTTCCCACTTCAGACCTAATAATTCCAATTTCCGTGAACTATACTTCTCCATCTTTTCTCATTGTCTCAAAGGGAACGACTAGCATATGCAATTACACGTTCACTACCGTCTTGGATTTGGGATAAAACAGCACCAAGCACAGAGAGGCTTCTGTCTACATCAAGAGTGAATGGTTTAGAAAAATCTGCAAAAGCTAAAACAGGGGTTGTGGAAAAGTTTGATTTCAAGGACTCAAAGGCTGACTGACACTCATGTGACCATCTACATATTATAACAAAAGAACTTAGGGTCATGACCTTGAGTCCTTGACATACTCCTACTAAGCCATACAACGGAAGACCTACATGTAGCTGTGCAAAATTGGAAACAAATCGTCTTTAATAATTGGCAAAACCCAGGAAACAGCGAATGTTCTGTACACTACATAGTACCAGTACTGGCCATTCATGGACAGATTTTGTCTTCTCATCTTCAGTTGAAATACCTTTCTCTGATAAAACGTCATGTGCCATCAGCATCAAACTTATGGACACAATATAAGTGTCCATTATTATTATTATAAAACATGACCAAGATAGTGCATCAATCTCTTTGTGAAATAAATGGCATTTCGAGGACTTGAGCTTCAATCCATGTCATGCTTTAAATGATTTTCAGGTTTTAGAATAGATACAGATGTCATCTAAATACACAAATAACAGCTGATAGGTCAGATCACCAACACACCATTGCATCAAACGTTGGAATGTGGCTGGGGCTCCACAGAGACCAAAAGGCATTTGTACATTTTCTTGTACAATCCCATGGGAGTGAGTGATAAAGGCTGTTTTCTCCCGATCTACAGTCTCGCACTGATTTAGTGATACCCACTCATCACCAAATCAAGTGAACAACAGCACCAACTGCAGCATCCAGAAATTTACGGGAAATGAAAGGCGTCTTTTTTGTGTTTTTAAATTAAGACGATAATCTATGCATATTCTAAATGCAACCATCCTTTTTCTTGGCAAGGGCAATGGGTGCATTTGACTTGACCAAGGCTGTCGTAGTGCGCTTTTACCAAAGTACCATCTTTTATGGTTTGACAGAAACAAGGTTTTGTTTTTGTTTTTGTTTTAAATGTATACATTTAGGTCTATATATATTTGTACTTTGAACCAATCACTGGACCTCAATCATAGGCATTTCCCATGGCCCCACGCGACAATGCCTGCTCATGTGCTCCAAAAATCTATATAAAAAAAAGAACCCCCTAAAAATTATTGCACACCCTGTCCGCCCTCATCCATCCGAATCGGAACTTCTACGTATACGGGCCAGTGGCCATGGTTATTTATATCGCCAAATTGAGTAAACAAAGAAATTTCCTTGATGTTGACTTTCCCTCCGTGATCACACTCTTAATCTTATCCCTTCCTCGTTTCTACATATAAAAAACACCCTTTTACCACGTCTACCTTACCATGTCTACCCCCATGAGTTTCTTTGCCCAATCACCCACTTTTCCTTGCCCACACCCTTCTCTGCCGACTTATCCAAGTTTTTATAATATCATTTTGTATGGTGATATTGTTTTAAACTGTTGTACCTTCCACAGGAGACAAAGTAGCACTCCAAAACTTATTTTATTATAACTTTGTTACATTACTCAATTCTGCTAATTCTTTGACACGATTCCTGGCGAGAATCAGTCTCACAGTATTACTTACGGGTACGTGTAAGACATAAAACGGACGTGTCTTTTTCTTAAGATTTTTTACTTCTCATGCATTTTCATGAAAAAGAATTGAACATGTAAGGGAATGTCACCCTCTTTCAAATAGTCATTCCAGAGTTCTCCACTCTCTCACTAGGCTCAGTATTTGGTCACAAGCATGACGCACTCTCAATTAAGTGTGTGCATGTCTTTACCAGAGGAAAAAATCCCCCCTAACTTGACTTTATAAAAATACTACTTTCCCCAAGTACAAAAGACCTACATTATTGCAAATTAAACATGTTATGACAAGGACAAGATAATGTATGTCTGAAGAGTTTTACCGATGCTACTGCAGCTATGTATGTCAAAAATCAATTCTCAAAAAATGTTCCGTCATAAAATTTTGCCCTTAAAAATGCCCATACAACAAAAAATCCCCTTGTGCAAGTTATGAAAAGAAAATATAAATCACTTCAATCTTGATTTACATCTTAATTTTTTTTATTAATTACCCTAGCTGTTAACAGTAGCAAAGAAAAAGGCATGCATCTTTGAATGTTAGACACGTGTTTGACAGTGTTTACATGTGTGTGTGTTCCCTGTATACATATGCATTACATAACATGCATTATGAGAAAATAGAACCAGTCTCATGTGTAATTTAACATTTTAAGGCTCTTTTCAAAATATGTCAGTTCTTAGAAATGATTTAATTTAAATAATGTACTTTCACAATTGTTATTCCAATTTAAAAAAAAAAATTGTTGTATAATAACCGTTTTTCTTTCAAATGCTAAAATGGGTTTATTAATTGTTTTAAATAAATATAAATAGATTTTTGTTTTAATAATTTATAATTTGTACAAGACATGAGTGCGCCACCATGTGCTCATTGAAATTTACCTTATTTCTGAAACGTAAAGGTGGAGTAAATATTTGCTTATATTTCAAAATGCTCAATGATGACAAGATGTCATCAATCATTTTCTGATAAAGTAAAGTCTGGACAACAATATTATACAAAAAAAGTGTTACATATCCTTCATAGTGGAGTTTGGCTGCCATCGCAGCGAGCAGTTTCTGGGCCAACCAATAACCATTGACAACATGTATTTTTTTTATTTTAAATTTGGTATATTAGCATAATGAGCTGCACCTTGAATTTTGGCAGAAGTACAGAAGGATCAAGGCATGACGATGAATGGTCACTGTACATGTACATGCATATTATGGATCCGTGCACACATGTTCACTGTGTGCATGTAAGCAGGACCAAATTATATGATTAAACCGTTCCGAGGCACCTTCGTCAAGGCTCTACATGCAGAGAAAGGACTATGGCTTTCAGTCACCATACCATGATCAATCAAACTCTTGATGTGTTGTTTAACCTGCTCGTACTGATTTGGTACGATTCTGCGGAATGTTTGAGCTACAGGTTCAGAATCCTTCACAATGATGCATTGTTCTACAGTACTTGTGTAAATACATACATGTATGTAGGGCCCCTTGATGAGGCAATTATGATTCACCCCCCCCCCCAAAAAAATTATAATAAATAATAATAATGATTTGTTTTACCTTATAAAGTTTCTTAGTACAACCCTGTTTCTCCAATATAATATTTGTTTTAAAGCCTTTTCGACCCTACTTGACAATGGAATGACCCCTGGTCTGGGTTGATGTGGTCAGCATTCCTCCTGAGAACGATCAGTGCATACTGATCGAAACATCGAGTTGTAACCTCCAGTTCTTTTCAGAACTAATTAATACTCAATTGAGAACTTCACATGGTGTCACCACATTTAGTCTTACTTATCCTCTTCACCATGCAAAGCTACAGGTTTTAGCATTTCTCAGTGTTGTACCAACATCGATCCTAACCACTGTCCACTCTATCCCTCTCCTTTTCAGGTAGGAAAAGTTCTTTTATTTTTTGCACATGAACAGAAGGTTTAGTAACACCGAAGTAGCAAATTATTTGTATAGATTATTTTGGTATGATTTTTTTGTTACTTTGATTTAGGAAATATTTTATTTTGTTAATTTATACTTGAGAAAAGTTTGGGATATTAACTATTTTTCCTCTGTGTGAAACAATAGTCACACTGGTCCAAAATTGGCTATATTCTGGATCAGAGTGAGATTTTTATTCTTTAAATTTCCCTTTAACTCAGAGATATTGCAAATAAGTAACTAAAGTTCCTGAGAGTTCAGACTTTAAAGGTTATATTTTTCTTTAACATTTATATTGTAGACTTTTCTTAACTTAAAGATTAAACATAAATATTTTATCTTCTAGAATTTGTTTAGAATAGTACACTGGGAAGAACTGGGCTGGACTTAAATTGCCTTGTTATGTTTTTCTTTACTCTGTTTAAATATAGATTAGGTAATGGAGGGCTGAAATTGCCCACAGTTAGGGCTATGCCGGGTATCCGGGTACCCGACCGAAACTGCCATGGAAATGGGAACTACCTGGTTCCATTTTTCGGTTCCAATTACCCGTAAACGACTTGTTAAAATTCGAACTTAACATTTGAGCAGAGCGAACAGAAATCTGTGACTCTTGAACAATGTAATGTTTACACTTTCACAGACAATTATCTTTAAATTCAAGCGATTACGCTCCAATAAAGCCTTTGTAGTACTTTACCAACAATTGCCATACATTTTTCTCCAACGAGTCGGGGGGCAGGGGGGAAACTGCCCTCCCAAATTCGGGCAAAACAATGGGGAAAATTCAGGCAAAGCAATAAGAAGAAAAAAATCGGACAGAGAAAGCAAAAAAATTAACAAATTAACAATGATGGCAAATTAATTGCCGGCTAATAGTCAACCAAAATTCTTGATAAACAACCTTCTTAAATTTGTCCCCATTTTCAGGAGTACAGAAATTAACCCAACGCTCTTATTTCTCCGAGTTAATTTGTGATGACGCTGCATGATTTTTACTTAACGTTATTTTCTATGACTACGGTTGCCATAAACAACGACATGCTGTGACGTAACGCTTTGCTGTAAAGTCGTTTGCTCAGTGTTGCTTCCGATACAATTTCGGCCTCCTGAATCTGCCAAGTGATACCCCAGTCACAATGAGCTTGCGATGGGTTTGCGAGTAGTTTGCGACGGATTTCTAGGCATTTTCGGCCGGGGCCCCACGGGACTCCTTGCGGCTGCCGGGTCATTTTTGGGCATCGGGCGGGCATCGAGTTACTTTTAACTCGGACTTAAAACCTGGTGCGGCGTTTCGCATCGCAAATTGATCGCCAATAAATCGGCCGATGCCTGGCGCCGGGCCAAATTTTGGACAACCCAGACAATCCATATATCGGCCATGCGCCGGCCGGGCGCCGCCCAGACGCCGCTCAAACGCCGGCCGGGACCCGCCCGGCATCCGGCAGACTTGGCGGCGCCCGGCCGGATACCGCAGGGGTATCGCAGGGACATAGGCAGAACATCGGACGAGTGCCTGCCGGACACCGGCCGATAAACGGGCCAAGAATTCGACCCCATTTCCAGGAAAGTCGGCCGATCGCAGGCCGGCGACCCCCCTGGCCATGTCATGGCAGCGTGCGGGGCACTTTTAATTGTGACTGTGACCGCCCTATCGCGCGATCTTTCGCCGACCTCTACACGCCGGTCGATGCCTAGAAATCGCACACGCCGCCCGGGCTCCGCTTTAATTGTGACTTAGGTATTAGTTAACTGTCAACTTTGAAAATCGGGAGTCGGTCACACCTAGCATCTATTCACAATCAAAACAACTACAATCGCAGTTACAAAGGCCATAAAACAATATCCAGTGATTCTTCTCTTCATAAGCTTGTCGAATATGTTGTCATTTACATCTACACCAATATCCACAGCCCTTAAAGCCCTTTTGTTCAATTTTCGGGTCGCGTTTCGCCATTGTGATAAGATAAGCCAGCTGAAATGTTTGTACGATTTCCAAGGATGGAAAGCCGAACGCGCTCACTCTGAAATATATTTATAGTAACGTCGATCATCGCTATACGGGTCGCTCTCCCCAGTGCGTGTTCTGTTCTTGTCGGACACCAAATCCAGACTTTTTATTAGAAATTGGTACTTGTGTTTTTACTTTAATAAAAACGACACAGAAAATATTGATTTAAGTATGGTATACTCTGTATTATAAAGGTCAATTTTGTTACCATTTACAGTACATGTTTTCAGGCATGTTTTCAACAAAAATGGAAATGGGTATCCGGGTATCCAAAGTTTCCTGATTTTGGGTATCCAGTTCCCAAAAAAATCCGAAAACGCACACCACTACCCACAGTAGCTCAGTTTGTTTTTTGGTAATTTTAGCCAAGTGTTGACTTGATAATAAACTGGCCCAGTCTTTGAGTCAAAAGAGAGTTTTGATCATTTGTTAACAGTTACAATGTTTAGTTTATAGAGAGTAGGTACAAGGAATTAATATCCCATGATTTATATTTATGAGTTTGTCAAGTATTACTTTATAAAATCTAAGTTTCCAGTTCTGGCAATTCATGAATTTAGGGCGAATTGGCCAGCTGTGATAAGTTTCCCTTACAGATTTTCATCTTTTTTCGTATTTTATTATTTACTTTTTTTACTGGATTTATTATTTTTATTTTAGTTATTAATTCTTCTCTTACGAACTCAGACTAGTTGGAGTTCTTTATACTCTGCATCCGAGTATAGATTTGATTATGAAGAGGTCAGTCCTGTTACAGTAATTAGTTTCTTGTGTTTCTTTCTTAAGGAGTAACTTTTGTTTATTTCTATTCTCTTGAGTTATGAATTATTTTTGAATTATTTCACAAGAGTTAAAGTTTTGTTAATGTTAATTTCAAAGGAAATTATGTAATCTGTTTTATTTGATTATTTGTTTTATTAATTTAAGTGCTAAACCAACATCGATCCTAACCACTGTCCACTCTATCCCTCTCCTTTTCACCCAGTAATCCAAGGGTAATTTATCCACCCATCCCCATTACATTTGTATACCCTAAATCACAATCACAATCTGTAAAGATATCTGCTTGTTCAACAATTCATTCCTTGTTTCAGCTCCTCATTCAACCCTGAAAACCCTTCAAGTCTACTGGTACAGTACACTAGGGTGTAGATGTCAAAGTACTATATTCTACCTGAGAAATCTGAATATGGTCTACAGTAACCTGAATCTTAACTTCTTAGTGTTAGTGAAATTTTCTATGGTTTGAAGAACTCCAGTGCGAGTTTTTGGACGCAAAATGAACCCAGATGTAGAAATATTGTCAACTCCGACCAGGAATTTGTCACCAGCTGCTACAAGTGTAGATGTTTCAGCCATAACAGTGACAGTAGACTCAGGAGGAATAATTAAAGATGTTTTTTGTTGGAGGACACTCTAGCAAAGCCAATGATCTCCTGCTGCATACTCCCAACCATGTTTTGAAATGACAAAACAGACTTTAAAAATATTGATGAAGACAAATAATCTCTATTAGTTTCATTCATCCATTTGACAAATGGTCATAAAATATTCATGCCAAGCAAGCCTGGAACTTGCCTCTTATGTTCTCTATGTTCTTTGTCAACTAAATCTTTGACAATCAAAATCCCCATTTGCGGAATATTCGTCCATTCACACCCAATTTCAGTTTCAATGTAGCCAATATAAGGAATTTCTATACCATTGGCAGAAGTAATCCTCAACCAGAGAGTATCATTTTAAAGTTGAGTACACAAAGGCTTAAAAAAGCAAAGGAAACACTCTTCCGTGAGGGTGGACACCATTGAACCATTATCAACAAAACATGTCACCTCTTTACCACCAATTCGGAATACCATTGTTGGACCCATACCAACAAAATTATGCTTTTTAAAAATCAGAATCTACTGAGTCCATTCCATCCCTCTAAACCCATTGGCCTGAATCAACGGGAAGGTCTATTTGTGATGAAGACTTCTCAGTATCTCCCTTCATTTGTTGGATGAGTTCCTGAGCTTCTTTGAGCTTATGACCTAACCCTTGACAGAATTTACATTTAAACTTTGTTTTACTTCTACCACCCTGGTTTTAATTTTACTCGGTTTTCTTCCAAATGTTATCAGGGACTAATTTGGTAACCTCTTCAATCTGTTTGCTGAATTACGTTCATCAATGTTTGAGTTTCAAATTTAATATTAGCTCTAGCTACATCAATAGATGCCGTTTGTTCCAGGGCAGAACCATCATAAGGCTCATTGGCCTAATCAATATCTAAATAATGATTTCTTTCTTTACCCTGATTACCAAACTGGTCATGTGGACTTGTGAACATGTTGGGCTTTAAAAATGAAGGCAATACAATTAGAGTCAAGCTTCCCGAGAAAGTAAAAACAACTGATAACAAACACTTCGGGAAATCTTCAGTGCTTAGAAACACAATACATTTGCAGTTGGCAAACCCAAGTTTGCCGAATGAAAATTTATTCTGGAGGAACCCTTCTTATAGTATACCTTTGATATGCTTCATTTGCTGACTGAGGCTCTAAATGCTGAAAGAGTATGTTAAAGTACTAATTGTTATCCCGACTAGGACGGTGGACAATATGGAAATCAAAAGCTGCAAGCTCACTAACCCATCTCTGCTATACAGCACTTAACATTCTTCAAGTGAGTTAGAGAACTGTTGTCCATTTATACAACAAACTGTGAACCATACAAGTAATCTTTAAAATGATCTGTTACTGCCCACTTCAGACCTAATAATTCCAATTTCTGTGAACTATACTTCTCCATCTTTTTCTCACTGTCTTAAAGGGAACGATTAGAATACACAATTACATGTTTACTATCTTCTTGGTTTTGGGATAAAACAGTGCCAAAGTCCAGACAGGCTTGTGTCTACATCAAGAATAAGTGATTTATAAAACTATCTTCTTGGATTTGGGATAAAACAGTGCCAAGTCCAGACAGGCTTGCGTCTACATCAAGAATGAGTGATTTACATGTATAAAAGCTGCAAAGGCTAAAACTGAGGTAGTGGAAAAGTTTGATTTCAAGGATTTAAAGGTTTCCAAACACTCCATGTGACCATCTATTACAAAAGAACTTAGGGTCATGACCTTGACAAACTCCTACTAAGGCATGTAATCCCTTACAAAAAAGTTCTGTAGAAATCTATAGAATGCTGTATAGTGCTCTGAGCAAAAATCTATAGAAACTCAAAAATAACTATATCGAACTCTATAAACTATTCTATACAACTCTGTAAGCTATTGTATAGAATACTATAAATTGTTCTAAATTTTCTATAGAAACAGCTTATTTTTATATAGAAATTGTATAGAAAAGTGGCCCATTTTTCTATAGAAATTCTATAAGCTCTATAGAAATTGTATAGAAATTGTACAGAAATTGTATAGAGAGATTCTGTAGCACACTATAGAAATCGGTATAGAAATTCTACAGAATTTTTTTATAGAATTCTAAAGAACTTTTTTGTAAGGGATAAACAAGCTAGCTGTGCAAAATTGGAAACAAATCATCTATAATAACTGGCAACACCCAGGAAAGAGCAAATGTTCTTTACACTACGTGATACTGGCCACTCATCACGGACAGATTTTGTCTTCTCATATTCAGCTGAAATACCTTTCTCTGATAAAACATGACCAAGATAGTGAATCTCTTTGTGAAATAAATGGCATTTCAAGGACTTGAGCTTCAATCCATATCATTTCAATTGTGTAAATTAATATAAGATCAAGATGCTTTAAATGATCTTCAAAGGTTCTAGAATAGATACAGATGTCATCTAAATACACAAACAATCATTTTCTGATACTCAGTAAAGTCTGGACAACAATATTATGCAACAAAAAAGTATTGTATATCCCTCAGTGCAAGACCTTGCAAGACCTGTACAGTAAAAAAAAAAAGTGTTTGGCTGCCATCGCAGCGAGCAGATTCTGGGCAACCAATAACCAATGACAATATGTATTTTGTTTTTTAAATTTAGAACATTAGCATAATGAGCTCCACCTTGAATTTTGGCAGAAGTACAGAAGAATCGATGAATGGTCATTGTACATACACTGTACATGTCTGTACATAATGCATGTACATGAACATACATATTATGGATCCGTGCACATGTTCACTGTGTGCATGTGCGCTGGAGTTAGGATAGCTATAAGCAGGGCAAAATTATACGACTAAACCATTCCAAGACACCTTGGTCAAGTTGAGGCTTGAACAAGGGAAGGAAACACTCTTCCCTGAGGTTGTTCACCATTGAACCAGTATCAACAAGACATGTCACTTCTTTACCAATTCGGAATGCTACTGTTGGACACATACCAACAAAATTATGCTTTTTAAAATCAGAACCTATTGAGTCTACTCCATGCCTCGCAACCGATTGACCTGAAGTAATAACGTCTAATGAGCAGACAAAAAATCTTGAATGTTCTATCCTTCTGTCCATTTTCTCTCAATGAAAGCCTGTTGAAACCCAACAGATGAACCTTGGTCTCCAAAACCTCTCTAAGTATCTTAAAAACATACTCCATATTTTTATAGAATAACAGAGTCTAAATTTGACTTCTTCTCTAGCAGGCCCAGTGAGGTGTTAAAAAACAAAATCAGCCTTATCACTTCCTGACAAAGAGTGGGACCTAATATTTACTTTGACATTACAAATCCAATCCTCAACTTTTAAGCAAGAATCAGTTGAACTGGAATAAGATACTAACTTTTTCTGACTAGACATCAACAGAAATGTCACGATAGTTTTTGATTTTGACTCTGTGGTCGTGTTATGAAGTTGGTCTTTCAATTTCTTTATCTGGCTTAATAAATCTTCTTCAGACATCTCTGTGCACCCAGGGACCAAACTGTCTTTACCCCAGTAGCCATAGTTAGATACAAACTTTCCTGCTGGTTACGTGGAGTGAAAGTTATTATATGTGAAAATATACCACTGTACAGCACCGTACAAGCAAGCAAGCAATTGGCATCCATTACCTTAACTTATTCTTTGCTGGCGAGTAGCAGTAAATCTAGCATTAGTGGTGATGAGGTTTGCAGTGTTGCGAGTAGCAAACTGATGGTCTAGTTGCTGTGACGGGAAGTGCAGGACGGAGAAGAAGGGATGGATGAGGCATGAGATGCAGAAACTACAACGGTCTGACACGAACATGTACCTCAACCTCCAGTGTGGGAAGAATATCAAACTACAACCGGATTACTACAACGATCAGCAATCAAACACGTTTCACATGTTACACAAAATGCTGCTGTCAAAATAAATCATACAGTGCACCACGCTATTTATGCCAAAATAAAACAGTATGAATACACTATATTTCACAAACTGACTTCCCATTCACTGAAAGTAGAGTATATTTATATAATTATCTCAGTGATCAAACATCTGTCAGCACTGCTTTGATTAAGCAATAGTTAACAAGTAACAACCACAATCTCTTAAAATTGTAAATAATGTTCTAGATTAGGTTTTGCTTAATATGTGTGGTATTACCAAGGCAGTTATTAATGTTCTGTCTAAATGCTCAGTACTTAACAGCTAGTGATATATTGTACACAATCACAGCTTCAAAAAAATGTTGTCACAAATCTCAGCTGTAGTGTAAGATTTCAAAATTGGACGGTATCAAATTAGAAAATTGGGCAACAAAAAAAAATTATTAAAAAAACAGCCAAAGTGTCCCAAACACAATTTTCAAAATGTTCAAAGTACACTGTTCACTAGGTGAATCAGCTTTGGTAAATCAAATACCGTAGATGTCACAAGCCAACAATTCTCCAACACAGGTGTTGTCATCACCATGTTCTGGAAATCCAGGTGTCGCACTCCGCACAGAAGACTGAAGAGTAGGGTATAACTTAAGAACCTCTTTCTTCTCAACAACTGTGGTTCCAGAATCATGACCTCAATCCACTGACATGATTGTAATGACTGTCGTTTGCCAACTAAAATTTTGTTTTGTTTTGTTTCAAATGCTATTGCTAACTATGCCATTTTTGTAACCAAGGTGTAAGGATGAAGGTACGCAACTAACCAAGATCTTCTTGGAAACAAAAAAAGCTATCTTTATAGTTCTGGTTTATTCAGTATAAAAGAAACTGGTTTGGCTTAATCACAATACTATACTACCGTCAACACGACAGTCATTACATCATTGGACAAATGACCTGAAATATAACAAAAGATTCCAAGTTAAAATATTGAAGAAACCGATGTCTTGGGAAACGATGTTATACTTGATGTGTTTATGCATGAAAATCTTCATTATTCCAGAGCTTCAACTATTTATATGTAACTGAGGTTGAAGGTTGAAGGTTGAGGGTGGCACTAGTGAATACTATAGTTTTCTTTAATATCACTATTATACATTGTAAATACTCCCATCAAAACTCCTGTCAAAACAACAATCCTGTTCACTACCTCCAAAGTATACATAGGGTTGAGCTTAAGGGCTGCTCACGGGAACCAATCAATCAGTAGTTCCAATTTCTAACAGCTCATGCCCAAATTCAGGACGACGAGGGACAAGGAATTTTCTGGCGATACAAAACGCTCGCATACTAATATGTTAGCTGCAACGCTGAAGTTGGAAAATGACCACCTCATGCTTGCTATCTCAACACGAAAACTACTGCATGTGTAAAATCTATCACAGCTATAACTTCCATTGTGATAAAAAAAAGCTTTTTAAATTGAATGCAAATCATGCAAATGTGACTGCATTCTACATGTCATTTGGCGCACAGCTAATTTCAAACTAAAGAGGGCGCTATATGAACATTTTATGGCAAAGTCCAGATGCTATTTACAATGAATTACGTAATTTATATAAGTGCCTGACAGCAAGCATACCATGAAGTCTGGCTGGTCACATATAACTTGCTCAGATTATTCACTTTTTATTTATTACAGAATTCATTAAGATATCTCTTTCTATGTACACATACCCAATAGTGGTCCGTTCACTACACCTCCAAAGTAAGGTAGGGTTGAGCTTAACTGCTCACAATAACCAATCGATCTGTAAAAAAATAACTGTATGAATATATAACATTGCACATTTGACAGAAAGATGAATATGCACTTTTCCGATATTGCTCAATATCTCTAATTTCTCTAATAGAATACATGTAGTTAGGATACATTCTGATATGATTATTTTATATGTCTCTAAAGTCAGTATTCAGTGAGTATTCAATTTTGAAAAGAATGTCGTATCTGACCGCCACATCATCATCCATATGTTGTCCACCTTATATTGAATGAGAAATAGTGGTGGACGGATACGACATTCTACCCGTGCAATACATCAAAATCATTAAAAGCACACTTGTCTGGGTACAACTTATGCCCCTGTCCCACTGAGGCAATTTTTAGGCGACTACAGGCGACCAGGCTGTCGCCACATGGTCGCCGGGGTGTCGCCTGTATGGTCGGGAGTAGTCTCCTCAGTCGCCCATAGAGTCGTAGCCTCTTTCTGGTCGCCGCGGGATTTTCAAAATGTTCAAAAATTTTCGGCGACAGTGGGTTTGACGCCAATGAGCGTAGCTTGACTTCTACTGACGTAGGTGCTGTCGTAGGTTGTCGTAGGTTGTCACCGGTGCTGACCTCGGTGAATTCCATTGTCGACTACTACGTCAACCTACGTCAACCTGCGACAGGTACTGGCGTCAAGAGAAGTCAAGTGAATTCTCTTCATTTGTCTTCAGTTGTCGCCGACAGGGTCGTAGCTTGTCGTAGCTTGTTGCGGGTGGACGTAGGTTGACTTCGGTTGTCGCCTGTGTGGTCGTAGGTTGTCGTAGGTGTGGTCGTAGGTGGTCGTAGGTGGTCGTCCTTAGTCGCGACGATTGGGTCGCCGGTTGTCGGTAGCTTGCCGTAGCTTGACGTCGACTAGGTGGTAGGTTCTTGTAACTTGTCGTAGACGTTGTCGTAAGGGGTCCAGTCGCCGGTTTTTTGGCGACCTGCTACGACTATGACGGTCGCCGGCAGTCGCCTAAAAAGTCGCCCAAGTGGGACAGGCCCTTAACGTTATAGAATGTAGGGCCACACCACTTCTTATAAATTTACGTAATATGACTTAAAAATACACAACTGTGTTCCTAGGTCAAATTGAGAAAAAGGGAAAAATTGGAGTACACTACATGTACATGTAAATACAAGCTGTGAAAAGGCAATTGGTGTTCGAGCATGGAGGAAGGAAAATCCATGGTTCGAGCAAGAACTTTTTCCCAAACCCAACTCCCATAATTCATTGCGCGCACAATTCCAATAATGCTTATAAATTATTGTCGTAAGAAAAATAAACAGTACGTTAAATACGATTAAATAAGCCTGTGCGCGCAATGAATTATGGGAGTTGGGTTTTGGAAAAGAGTTGAAATCAAACGCACATGTTTGTGCCCAAAGTCAATGGAGGAGAAAGGTGGTCGGTCAGAAAATTGATGTTTTTTACGTATTTTAGCAAAATTATGGAATTTTTTTAAAAAGAATTAGTTAAATTACAACATGTGTATAATTAAGAAAAGAATCATTTTTTAGTCCCAGAAACCACTCAAACAGAGGATTTCTCAGCTGATTTCTGGAGTGACAGTTATATTCTAATTTGCTCATCGCACTGTACTTTTACTCGATCACTACTAACGGTCGAGAAGCTCTTCAGTTCGGTTTTCGGAACATATTTTCTTTTAGAAATATTATCCTCATCGACAACAAATATATATTGTATATACATTAAAGGATGGTAAAAAGGAGAAAACAGTGCCTTGTGTCACTTGCCTTTTTTATATGTTCCTGATATCCAATTGTTATTATTTTTTGTACAGTTTAATTAGCGGTAGGAACAACAATTTATTGGCATTTAACAAAAGCTATAATTAATACAATATTAATCCCAAGGGGATTAAAATAGGCAAATCTCACTTCAGATCTGATGGGCGGCGATCTGTGTCCCCATACGATCCATGTCTCCAATCTACGATCGGGGAACGTGATACAGTAATATCAGACGGTCCCAAAACAATATAATAATAAGATAATAATTTCTTGATAAGATAATAGTTCTTGTCTCAACTAGCACTTTGTTTGATTTTAATTATTTTTGTAATGGTTTGTTTTTGGGTGGCAGCAATTTTTATATTTATTTATTTATTTGTTTAATTTTTTTAAAATGTTTAAATTTTACGCTCGACCGACACCCCCAATCTATAATCATCATTAATGTAGGTTTGACCACGGTTTGACCATAATGCTTAATTTGTTTTTTAAATACGATGAAACTATCAGCAATTTACGCCCATTTTAAAAAGAAAAAATACTTAAAGGCTAAAATATGGTCGTCGCACCCGGGGATCAGAAATCAACTGAGAATTCCTCCATTTGCGTAGTTTTCGGGGGGAAAATAAATTCTTTTCTTAATTATAAAAATGTTGTTTATAATTTAACTGATTTCTTAAAAAAATTCTCCACAATTTTACTATAATACGTAAAAAACTTAAATTTTCTGACCGACCACCTTTCTCCTCCATTGACTTTGTGCACAAACGTGTGCGTTTGTTTACATTTTTCCAAAGCCCAACTCCCATAATTCATTGCGCGCACAATTCCGATTTAAGGCTTTGAGAACACTTACCAAAAGCAATGGTTGCATTCCTCATGAAGAGATGCCCAAACTCACGACGAACAACTAACAATTGGCGATACCAAATACTCGCAAAATTGATGTTTGAAGTTGGAAATGACCACCACATGCTTGGTAAAAACTACTTGAATGCCCGAAATCTATCACAGTTTACATAACTTACATTTCTTTTAAATTTACATGTAAATTGAACGTATCATGCAAATTTTACTGCATTCCACATGTCATGTAACGCATAGTTAACTTCAAACTAAAGAGGGCGCTATATGCACTTTTACGCCAAAATCTCAAGTGCGGGCGGCGATTTTTCTGCTGGGGCGCGTTTTCGCGACTGTAACCAGAAACATGCTTGGGCTTTGGTTAGGCGTTTTCGCGAGTTCGGTTGTGCTGCGATGACGTCATTGTTCTGACCAAAAGTGAACCGTTTGTGATCGATTACGCTTGGTTTCAAGATGGCGGATTGTAAAAAGTAACGAAAGTTTGGTTATTATTATGTGTTAAAACATGATGAAATGATTGTTCGTATACCAAAATTTTGAAAAAATTTGAATAACACCATATATTTTGACAAACGTTAATGATTGAACACGTCGCAAACTGAAAACAATTTTCTGGTTACGTTCGCGTTTTCGCGTAGCTATGCCGTCTTGTTTCTGGTCAAGAATATGACGTCAGAAACAAGTTTCTGGTTAGGGTCGCGAAAACGCGCCCCAGGACACTTCGTCAACTATGCATTTGTATACTAAAAATGAATTGTTGATTCTATTTTCCTTTCAAAAAATTATCCACAACCATGAATTTCTATTAAAAAGAAAGACTTCTGAATTAATTGTAGTTAAAAAAATGTATACAAAATGTTTACAAATTTTTTTAATGAAAATGTTGAAAAACTTATATAGTCTTGTACCTTATATCAAAGTACAAAAAACATACATGCAAATACTTTTCCAAAAATAAATAATGTAACACATGGATACATAATAGTACATGAATATAACAAGTTGGAATGACGATGAGATAGGCCTAGGAGATGGACGGGGTAGGGATGGAAGGGGAGAGAGGAATGGGGACAAGGACAAACAGACAATGTATTATAAGCTGGCCAGGATAGACAAAAGTATACTCAAACACTGTGGCTCCAAAGTCTGTCAATCGAACCTTGAAATGAGAACATGAAAAAATTATAATATATATATATTTATATATTCAAGAATAGATATAAATATTAATAACAATAATTTCTATAATGAAAATAAACTTAAAAATTATAAATAAAATAGTTTATAAAACTAAGGCAAGTGGGTGAGGGATAACAAGAGATTGACTTCAACATAAAAAGTCAACATATTAAAAGTGATGTAATTTATATCTACACCTGGCAGTGTACCCTGAAGTCTGGCTGGTCACATTATATATTGAAGACTTGATATGTTGTATTGCGGAAGAACTATACAATGTCTATCATGCTTAGTAAATGTGTCTTTGCACTCTATGTGAATAATAACCTCATCAGTTTGAATATGCGCACGTGATCATTTCTCAACCAATTAGAATGTTTTAACCGTCATTTACTTTAAAATGAAGTGAGAAGATATTTAGAAGATGTGGATTACCTTCATAATTGAGCCGAGACTCTTCCTTTTCGGTAGTTGATGAGTGGGCAGACGAGACTGACAAACTGCTGTTAGGTATAGCTCCACTCTCCATCCCTAGAGGATCACGGCAAGCTGAATGATAAAAAGTAGATTTTTGCTATTATATATATATATATATATATATATATATATATACTTGTAGTAAAACTAGTGGAACGCTGGTAGTTGTAACTCCGAGTTTCACGCGTTATGCGATCATCAGACAACTCAGACAATATATATATCAGACAATATATATATCATCAGACAATATATATATATATATATATATATATATATATATATATATATATATATATATATATATATATATATATATATATATATATATATAATATTTCAGGTCAGTTTCTCCATATAAATTTACTTTGTGTACAACCACATAAAAGGCTTGTGTCCCGTTAATTGTGTGATCCCCGCTACTGCCATTACCCGGGTTGTTTGCATCTGACCGGGGCTTGATCCCTGGCTACTCGGCAGATATGGTTTGGCTACTCTCTAAAAGTTTCAGATTGAAATTCACTCTAATCTATTGAAACTAGTGACAAATAATGAGCAATTTGTCACTAGTTTCAATCAGTTAGAGTGAATTTCAATCTAAAACTTTTAGAGTACCCGTTTATATATTACCGTACGAGCGCTCTACCAACTGAGCTAACCAGCCCCTATGTTGGTGGGCGGTCCACTTATGCCAATTATCTATTGCTCGATGGGGCCAGGTCAGAGGCCAAACCATATCTGCCGAGTAGCCAGGGATCAAGCCCCGGTCAGATGCAAACAACCTGGGTAACGGCAGTAGCGGAGATCACACAACTTTGGACACAAGCCTTTTACGTGGTTGTACACAAAGTATATTTATATGGAGAAACTGACCTCAAATATTATATAAACGGGTAGCGAGCAAAGAAAAATTGGCTGATGCCGGACTCGAACCCGCGACCTCTCGATTACCGTACGAGTGCTCTACCAACTGAGCTAACCAGCCCCTATGTTGGTGGGCGGTCCACTTATGCCAATTATCTATTGCTCTATGGGGCCAGGTCAGAGGCCAAACCATATCTGCCGAGTAGCCAGGGATCAAGCCCCGGTCAGATGCAAACAACCTGGGTAACGGCAGTAGCGGGGATCACACAACTTGGGACACAGGCCTTTTATGTGGTTGTACACAAAGTAGATTTATAGGGAGAAACTGACCTGAATATTATATAACCGAGTAGCGAGCAAAGAAAAATTGGCTGATGCCGGACTTGAACCCGCGACCTCTCGATTATTACCGGACGAGCGCTCTACCAACTGAGCTTACCAGCCCCTATGTTGGTGGGCGGTCCACTTATGCCAATTATCTATTGCTCTATGGGGCCAGGTCAGAGGCCAAACCATATCTGCAGAGTAGCCAGGGATCAAGCCCCGGCAAACAACCTGGGTAACGGCAGTAGCGGGGATCACACAAGAAGATCACACATATAAGAAGAAAAAAATGCGTACAACTTTAAGCACACTATTCCCGTTATTTATTGCTCATGGGCAAAATGTAGAAGGTCTATACTGTGAAAATATATGAGATTTCTGACTTTATTAGAGTTGCCTCCCTCCGTGAATGTCTGGATCCGCCCCTATGGAGAGTAATGTCTGCTTTGGGGAAGATCATCGTCCTCTATAATTGTTCAATTTGAGAACTGTTATTTTTCCACGTTCACACAATGTTTTATTTCCATACGTCTTCAAATAATGCTTATGAGAAGCATTTACAATTATCATTGTTTTCACGTCGCCATGCACCTGGCTCCCACAAGGCAATGCAGTAAACATTATGTGACGTATATGTCTTTTGAGCTGAATATTATAAGGCCAAAAAAGTCTCCGGTTTCTGGTTGCCTCAGACCTGCGCGTCGGCATTTTTAATTTTCTTTGTCTTGCTATAAAAATGATGTACAATTGCAGCCAAAATTGCTGGATCGATTGGATTTCTGCCGTGCTGTGTTATACGATTTGTTTCATGTTTGCCCAATTTGTGAGGCCTCTTTTAGCCACCATACCAAATTTGGTCCCTGTTGGTAAATATAAAATTTTAAAAAAAACGAACAAAAACAAGAGGTGTTCGCGCTGTCGCTCGAACACGTAATAAAATAAACCGATCGACGACGATACGAATAATAAATTGGCATTTTAGGACACGTCATAATGGATATGTCATAAAGAAAGCATAAGGAGTTGTCTTTACCTTTCAGTTGAACGTTAAATGAACAAAATTGTGATGCCACGTGACCCTCAGCATCGCTCGCAGTACAATTAACCATCGTGATGTCCTTGGTGAATTCCGTCCCCGGCATTGGACTGCACGACACATTGAGTGGCTTGCCGCTGTAGTAATCAGTGGCAATGGGCATCGTAAAGATGACTATCGGGTCGGTAGCTATAGCTATGACATCAGCCTCGGGACAATCTGAAAAGACTGCTCTCACTGTGAATGAACAATTACATACCAAATTGATTACCAAAATGTTAACGTTTTAGATTTTTGATTCATACAAGTTGTTAATTGAAGGCGACATTGAGCGGAAGGAAGGAAGGAATTGACAATGTTTGAAGGGAGTGTGCACCATTCGAAAAATGTGTGTAAATGCATCCATAAATTCCCTTTAAAAGATTTTCTTACATATCTGAATGTTGAAGGAGCACACTTGTGGTGCCACGTGACCATCAGCATCGCTCGCCGTACAATTAACCATCGTGATGTCCTTGGTGAATTCTGTCCCCGGCATCGGACTGCACGACACGGTTAGTGGCTTACCGGTGTAATCAGTGGCAATGGGCATCGTGTAGATGACTATCGGGTCGGTGGCTATGACATCAGCCTCGGGACAATCTGAAAAGACTGCTCTCACTGTGAATGAACAATATTACATACCAAATTGATTACCATGTTAACGTTTTAGATTTTTGATTCATACAAGTTGTTAATTGAAGGCGACATTGAGCGGAAGGAAGAATTGACAATGTTTGAAGGGAGTGTGCACCGTTCGAAAAATGTGTGTAAATGCATCCATAAATTCCCTTTAAAAGATTTTCTTACATATCTGAATGTTGAAGGAGCACACTTGTGGTGCCACGTGACCATCAGCATCGCTCGCCGTACAATTAACCATCGTGATGTCCTTGGTGAATTCTGTCCCCGGCATCGGACTGCACGACACGGTTAGTGGCTTACCGGTGTAATCAGTGGCAATGGGCATCGTGTAGATGACTATCGGGTCGGTGGCTATGACATCAGCCTCGGGACAATCTGAAAAGACTGCTCTCACTGTGAATGAACAATATTACAAACCAAATTGATTACCATATGTTAACGTTTTAGATTTTTGATTCATACAAGTTGTTAATTGAAGGCGACATTGAGCGGAAGGAAGGAAGGAATTGACAATGTTTGAAGGGAGTGTGCACCGTTCGAAAAATGTGTGTAAATGCATCCATAAATTCCCTTTAAAAGATTTTCTTACATATCTGAATGTTGAAGGAGCACACTTGTGGTGCCACGTGACCATCAGCATCGCTCGCCGTACAATTAACCATCGTGATGTCCTTGGTGAATTCTGTCCTCGGCATCGGACTGCACGACACGGTTAGTGGCTTACCGGTGTAATCAGTGGCATTGGGCATCGTGTAGATGACTATCGGGTCGGTGGCTATGACATCAGCCTCGGGACAATCTGAAAAGACTGCTCTCACTGTGAATGAACAATATTACATACCAAATTGATTACCATGTTAACGTTTTAGATTTTTGATTCATACAAGTTGTTAATTGAAGGCGACATTGAGCGGAAGGAAGAATTGACAATGTTTGAAGGGAGTGTGCACCGTTCGAAAAATGTGTGTAAATGCATCCATAAATTCCCTTTAAAAGATTTTCTTACATATCTGAATGTTGAAGGAGCACACTTGTGGTGCCACGTGACCATCAGCATCGCTCGCCGTACAATTAACCATCGTGATGTCCTTGGTGAATTCTGTCCCCGGCATCGGACTGCACGACACGGTTAGTGGCTTACCGGTGTAATCAGTGGCAATGGGCATCGTGTAGATGACTATCGGGTCGGTGGCTATGACATCAGCCTCGGGACAATCTGAAAAGACTGCTCTCACTGTGAATGAACAATATTACATACCAAATTGATTACCATGTTAACGTTTTAGATTTTTGAATCATACAAGTTGTTAATTGAAGGCGACATTGAGCGGAAGGAAGGAAGGAATTGACAATGTTTGAAGGGAGTGTGCACCGTTCGAAAAATGTGTGTAAATGCATCCATAAATTCCCTTTAAAAGATTTTCTTACATATCTGAATGTTGAAGGAGCACACTTGTGGTGCCACGTGACCATCAGCATCGCTCGCCGTACAATTAACCATCGTGATGTCCTTGGTGAATTCTGTCCTCGGCATCGGACTGCACGACACGGTTAGTGGCTTACCGGTGTAATCAGTGGCATTGGGCATCGTGTAGATGACTATCGGGTCGGTGGCTATGACATCAGCCTCGGGACAATCTGAAAAGACTGCTCTCACTGTGAATGAACAATATTACATACCAAATTGATTACCATGTTAACGTTTTAGATTTTTGATTCATACAAGTTGTTAATTGAAGGCGACATTGAGCGGAAGGAAGAATTGACAATGTTTGAAGGGAGTGTGCACCGTTCGAAAAATGTGTGTAAATGCATCCATAAATTCCCTTTAAAAGATTTTCTTACATATCTGAATGTTGAAGGAGCACACTTGTGGTGCCACGTGACCATCAGCATCGCTCGCCGTACAATTAACCATCGTGATGTCCTTGGTGAATTCTGTCCTCGGCATCGGACTGCACGACACGGTTAGTGGCTTACCGGTGTAATCAGTGGCATTGGGCATCGTGTAGATGACTATCGGGTCGGTGGCTATGACATCGGCCTCGGGACAATCTGAAAAGACTGCTCTCACTGTGAATGAACAATATTACATACCAAATTGATTACCATGTTAACGTTTTAGATTTTTGATTCATACAAGTTGTTAATTGAAGGCGACATTGAGCGGAAGGAAGAATTGACAATGTTTGAAGGGAGTGTGCACCGTTCGAAAAATGTGTGTAAATGCATCCATAAATTCCCTTTAAAAGATTTTCTTACATATCTGAATGTTGAAGGAGCACACTTGTGGTGCCACGTGACCATCAGCATCGCTCGCCGTACAATTAACCATCGTGATGTCTTTCGTGATTTCCGTCCCCGGCATTGGACTGCACAACACGTTGAGTGGCTTGCCGCTGTAGTAATCAGTAGCAATGGGCATCGTGTAGATGACTATCGGGTCGGTGGCTATGACATCGGCCTCGGGACAATCTGAAAAGACTGCTCTCACTGTGAATGAACAATTACAAACCAAATTGATTACCAAAATGTTCTTGATTCTTGATACATATTGTTAATTAAAGGCGACTATTTGAGCTAGCAGAAGGGAAATGAATGAATGAATGAATGAATGAATGAATGCATTAGTGTGGTTTATAACATTTGAATGAAGTGTGCACCATTGATAAAGTCTGTAAATGCATACATAAAAGGGGAGGGTCTGGACCCCCTTGATCCCTTTCCTGAGATCCGTCCATGACTGAAATGCATCCATACTTATGATAAGATAGCAAAAAGTGACTTTTTTAAAACCTGCTGCTAGGGGGCGCTGTTAAGAGCGATGACGTCACCAAATATATTTTTGAAAAGAGCAGATCTCATTTAACATATAAACCCAGAATGCTTTTTTCGAATACCCTTTCAGATTTGCGTCAATTTATAAAGAGGTTTTTTAAATTGAACTTCCAGTTTGGACCGGAAGTAAGGGTCAATAGGGTCATGTCTGTGTATCAAATGTCGGGTCCTCCATGTTCTGTATGATTATGAAGGAATCAAGAAATTATCTATTGTGGTTCATGAGATATAAATTATATTATTTTAATTATAATTAATTACGTAATAGTTCATTATATGACCTCACCATGACGTAATAGCGTTAGCTGGAACTATATGTTAAGGTCTAAAAATTTGTTAAGTTTTAAGGTCCTTTGAACTCCGCAACTATGTTTTGGCTGTACAAATACATTTACAGAATAGTGATTCAGAATATTTCTTCACTAAAACTTCCGGTTTCGAACGGAAGGAGAGGTCAGATTAGGGTCATGTCTGTGAACGAAATGATGCAAAGATTGTGAAAAAAAAAATGCGGTTCATGAGACTGATTTTTTTAAATATTCAACTTCCGGTTTCGACTGGAACGAGAAGTCAGATTGAGGTCACGTCTGTGAACGAAATGTCACATAATCCAAGATCTTTCAGATGATGCAAAGGTTGTGAAAATATCTTTTGTGGTTCATGAGATATGATTTTTTGAAATATTAAACTTTGCGTTAGTATAATTCGATATCTGATGCCTTCACCATGACGTCACAACCTAGGATACAACTACATGTTGTTTTTCTAGACTCTTTTTGCCACATTGTTTATTAAACAATCATTGTGGGAAATTTATTGATGCTTTTCGTTAAAAAATTATACATATTATTCCATTTGCAAAAATACATTTCATTAAGTTGATAAAATAATAAAAAGAAAAGAAATAAAATACATAAGTTAAAAAGAAGATCTAGATCTCCTGCCTCAAAATGAAATTTAATTGACTTTGTATTTAAATTAACTCCAGTGCCTGAAAACCTTTTGTTAAGGACGCATTGGAAAACTGTTATCCTGAAATTGATTGCCCATAAACGAAAGAAAAAAGAAGAAATAAATTCTTTAAAAAATCCTCTGCGCATCGATGACTGTTAATTTGACTGCATCAATCGCGAAAAGATGTGAAACATCATGTTTCACTATGAGTTAATTGAAGTCATGAATGCCAACTGTTACTTACACACACAAACCGCAAGTGTTAGATAATCTGTGCGTGACCGCGTGTTGACCCCAAAGGGGGCGGGATTATGTTTACAGGTTATGACTAGAACGTTCTGGAAGTTTCTTTTGGAAAATGATGTAATTTTCAGAAATTTCTAGAAGTGAAGTGAATAAGAAATCTCTAGTATTTTCTAGAAGGGATTAAAAACTATATATAAATACGGGCTGGTAGAGGATTTTAAATAGGACTTGAGCAAACCATTAAGACTTCGGTAAACAAGACTTGAAAACCAGACTTCAGTGTACACCAGCTAGGACCTGTGATGTCGCTTACGACTCGTCTGTGGAGTGTTTTGAGAAAGTTCGTCTTGACCGAGTGAAGTGTCTGAGAGCTGAATTTAATTCCGGAAGAGACATTTTGTGAACTAAATCTACAGTTCAGTATTTTTGGGATTTCTTCTTTCCCATATTGTTGTGACGGGAGTCGGCTTGCGTCCCCGTGGTTTCGTCTATTTCCGGCCGTTTGTTGGAGGTGAATTCGCCCCACGTCCAGCTCTATTTACACCGTGTCAAAGAACTGTTTTTGTGTCATTTTCGCTGGAGCCTGCTCAGTCCTCGCCCGTAAGATTGTCTTATTTAGTATAAGATCTTTTCTTAATGTACACTTGTTTACCCTAATCATTGTACGCTTGTTAAACCCATCGACATTTGAAGCGGTTGATATTTTCATTATTAAATCACTTTGTTTCTTTGTTCTTTATATCAGTGTGACCTTGTTTGATTTCTTTGTAGCATCTGAGAAAATTCAGGCTTTTTGAGTAATTTGCATTCACGGATAGTTTGAAGATTTTCGGATCGTAACACAACTTAAAAAACGATCTGTTAGAATTCACTCTTAGATTTAGAACAAGCGTTAAAAATTCCAAAACTGTGTACAAAAATGACAGCTTGAAATAAAGGACAACGATAGTGAAATTACCGTAAACTGTGGGGACACGAAGGTGATGGCTACGACAAAACGTAATTTATTATATTCTAATTAGAGAAGAACTCGACCACGAGGTGAATGAACTATATATGCCTCGTGTCTATGTGTGAGAGAACTTCCAGGGCATTCACACGCGAAACTGGCTGTGCATGAAGAATGGTACTTCTGAATAGTTGTTCAATTAAACTTCCGTTTTCGACCGGAAGGAGAGGTCAAATTGGGTCATGTTTGTGTACGAAATGTGACATAATTCAAGGTCTTTAAGATGATGCAAAGATTGTGAAAATATCTTCTGTGGTTCATGAGATACGATTTTGAAATATTCAACTGGCAGATAGACAAGAGGACAATGGTGTAGGGCAAAAATATTAAATCAATTGTTTATCACCCGACGCAAGAATTTCATTAACCTAATGAACTTTGATCAATTTAGTGAATAATGTTAAATAAATGATCAAATAATGATTAAGTTATATCGTTAATAACCAAAATGAGGTATTTTCAGTTCAACTGGTCCACACATTTCATTTTCCACAAATTATAATTTATTAGCAACGTCCGTTTATTTACAATTCTCATATCGTGTGTATTGGTCAATGTAGAATTATTGGTGCCCTCGGACTAAGTAGTGGTAATTGGCATAAGGATATCTCGAAGGATCTCTGGTTAGTTCCAAACTTGTTTTCGCTTAACATTTTTAAACAATTTTGTAATCACATATAATATCTGTACAGCTGCCTTGGCGGTACCTGACGTACTACTTGCACACAGCTTAGCCTGATGATGATGTTCAAAAGGCGGGTTTGTCTGTTCTGCATGATTGTCTTGTTCGTAGCCATATTCATTATCAGGTCTTAACGATTCTAGACCATTAATATTTCGAAGATTGTCATCATTTATTTATGAAACCAATAATTTGTATAATTGCAGTCTAAAAATTATGCTCTGATCCATTATTTGTTTGCAACAGAAAAGTATTACTATATAAATAATTGCCGGCACCAATGCTGTTTTGATTAATTAATTTGTGTAATTGCCCATGTCCATGAAGATTATCTTTGTGCATTTATTGTTGTTTCATGCAAGGATAGCGTCATGTTAATTTCATCCACCCATCCGTCACTCAAGCGCGTTATAGCAATACATTTGTCAGGGTTATATAGGGCTGCTACGATATCATTTAGCTCAACAGGTGTAGTTTATCTCTCAGTTAAAAAACGACAAAAACAGGTGCTAATCGTACTTGTCTCAAGTGTGGAATATCTAGCAAATATGGCGTTAGCGATCCCGAGGGTTGGCGCGTATTGGAGTGAGTGGCTCTCCCCTTGGGCATTTAATAAATAAACAAACAAACAAACAAACAAATAATTAAATGGAGATATGCGCGGCGGGTGGTCCGGAGCCCACACAATTTTCCCGGATTTTTATTTTTGTTTTAATCTAGGAGCTTTCTGATGCAATATGAGAGTTTTCAGAACCAAGTTTGTGACGTATTCTGGCTAATGATTCAGATGTGAATAGGTACCCCCACGTTTTAATTTTCCAACCCAACAGACTATGATTTTTTGGAGAGAGAGGGCTGCTCTGGAAAAAAATGATTTGAATTGAAAGATGCCCAGCGGTGCGTATTAAGCGCTTTATGACGACTTATTTTACATTTTATGAGGATGCCAAAAAAATACTCTGGATTCTGGGTATATGCCATACCTATTTGAGGCAGAATGTTTTAAGGGCCATCAAAATAGTTGGGGACAATTATTGCCATTCCCCACTCTCATATCATCATTTCATATCAGAAATATTAGCCGAATAAGGAAATACTTGAATAAAAGTGCTGCTGAACAAATTATACATGCGTTTGTCACATCACGGCTCGACAACGGGAATGCTCTCCCTTACGGTCTCTCGCAGAATCAAATATTTCGTCTTCAGCACATACAAAACACAGCAGCTCGTGTTGTGACTTTGTCCAGAAGGTCATGCCATATCACGCCAATCTTGAAAGAACTGCACTGGCTTCCTGTTTCACAGAGAATTGTTTTTAAACTTATGCTAATTGTTCACAAATCTTTTAATAGTATGCTCCAATTTATATTTCTGAACTGTTTAAAGTCTACACTCCATCACGCAATTTGAGCTCCAGCAACATTTTCTGTCGCGGCTCCGAGACTCTGGAATCATCTTCCAACTAAACTCAAATCTTGCCATAGTATAACTAGATTTAAGTCGCTGCTTAAAACTCATCTTATGTCACAATTCTTCAAAGATGATGTATATTTGTAATTGCATTGTAGGTACATGTATCTCAGTACATAATTGTTTCCCTATGCTATCATTGTAGATTGTTTGTATTCATGTTTTTTCTTTGTTTCCGCGCCTCGTCGTCGTCGTCGTCGTCGTCGTCGTCGTCGTCGTTGTCGTCGTCGTCAAATTAAAACCGATTGACGCCACTGGGCGGGAAAATGGGGTGCTTTGTTCCAGTGTCCCAATACGGTCTGTCCAAGATGATAGATTCTCATCTGTCCAAACGCGCGCGTATAGCCGCGGCGTAGGAGACAGCCTTAACTTTTATACAGCATTCAGGGTCACAACAATTTAGTCTGGACTATGGTGCGTTATGAGCACTTTATGAATAGGCATGCTTTTGGTGTTGCAAGAAAAATGTTAGCCTACTCCTCAGTAGTCAGGATAGGCTAACATTTATAGTTATTTTAGTTATTTTTTATGGGCCATCATAAAGTGGCGGGAGGGGGACATTTGATAAAATACCCCAATCTAAAAACGTGATGGGGATGTTCCCTCCCCATCCCCCACCGATAGACACCTATAAGTACAGATACAAAAGTGGTTAATCGCAAAATTAGAAGAAACTAGAGGGCGCTGTTAACAGCGATGACGTCACCAAATATATGTAGCCCCTGCCCAAAATGGATTAGCGCCCTCTGTTGGTTGATTTTAGTTAGGGCCATGCGCCTGCCTTCAGCCATGTTTTTCAGAGTGTTCTGATAAAGTTTCCTGTAAAAGTTATTTTATCCACTTTAATCATCGTGTTTTGATTGGAGAAATCACATAAGCCCTTCCAGAACATTGCTTTTCACATTTAAGTAATCGTTGGCTCTCAGGTGAGTGCTTATTAATGGTTTTTAGGTTAAAATTGTGTATGGATTTGTTTTAAAGTAATGAATACATGTGATAAATGATACATGTGAGTTTTCGTAAAGCCTGTTTTAATAACAAGTTATTGACATTTTCATGGGTATAAGATAATTGTTTGCTTAGAGTAAGAACCCTCTGAGTCATTTTTGTGATATTCTTAACTTCATAGAAGCTTAGGAGAATTGGCAAGTGTGCATATTTTATTTAGATTTGTGCTAATTCATGTTGTCTATTGCAAATTTAGACAAACATTCATATGAGTTTATACAAACTTAAGGAATAGCCTTTTTTGGACTATGCACATTGAAGTGTGTGTTTTGGCTCTCAGTTACTCTCAGGTGAGCTGGAGATTAACTGGTGTGTGCCCTATTTGAGGACCCAAGAATTTGGACTGATTATTGAAAGAGTGATATTAAGAAAGAGTGATATAAGACGAGTGAAGAAGTGTTTGAAGTCCAAGCTGAATGGAGGGAATATGATAAAGGCGATCAACACTTGGGCTGTGTCGCTGATGAGGTACAGCACAGGAATTGTCGACTGGACTAAGGCAGATCTAGATGTTGCTGACAGGAAAACGAGGAAAGTGATGACGATCGAATGTCAGCAGACTCTATCTACCGAGGTCATCGAGAGAAGGAGCTTGCAGTGTCATGTAAGTAGTACTCGGGAAAAGTTGTTGAAGGTTGCACAGAAATACATGAAGGCAGACGAATTAGGTCCAAAGGAGTATAAGAATCAAAGAAGAGAAGAAAGAACACGAGATTGGCAGGAAAAACCACTTCACGGCCGATTTCTGAGATGCACAGAAGAAGTGGCAAGTAGCAAGACTTGGGAATGGTTGAGGAGAGGAGAACTAAAGAAAGAAACCGAGGTCTGCAGCTCAAGACCAGTCTCTGCCGACGAATATAAGAAAATAAGATCTTTCTTTTCATGCTGTGCTAACGTGAAATAAATAATAATAATAATGCAAATGCATTCAGTTTGGTTTGTATGTATTCTAATGTGCCCCTCAGCATCGCTCGCCGTACAATTAACCACTATACTGTTCTTGGTGAAATTCGACCCCGGGATTGGACTGCGCGACACCGTGAGTCGTTTACCTCTATTACCATCGGTGGCATTGGGGATCGTAAATTTGACCATCGGGTCGGTGGCAATGATATCGGCATCGGGGCAACCTGAAAACACTGCTTTTGGCGGTTCTGTCACAGAAAAAGGAAAATATTCTAGATTCAAAATGAAGTCTCTTCACGTCATCTAACTTCTCCCAAGTCAAAATTGACACAGAAAGGGGATCTTAAAGTGCCAGCCTCCTGTTTGAGTAACTGGGTCAGAGAAAACTCAGCTGACATGGGAACTGGTTTAGAAAGAGTCCTGACCTGGATTAAAGGGTCAGTCGACTCTATCTGACTTAAATATGGGTGTTGCACATGCGGATCATTTTTCTGGGTCAGGTCTGATTTGATTCAGCCCGTCAATGACTTAGCTATACAATGAATATTTTTGAGTGTCTGTGGGAACAAAAATCCACATAGACAAGGACGGGATTTGAACACCGAGCTTGCCCGATGGCGAGAGGTTGGCCATAGATCCCTAGCAGAGGGTACCGTAATTTATATGCTAGTTGATGAAATTCTCGCGTCGGGAAATCGAACGTCAAAATCAAATAGTTTCCGAGTTAAGGCCGGTTCATACTTTCGCATATATTCGCGAAAGCGAATGCGAAGCGAAATTCGTGACGTCGACCATTGTTCACGGCAAATATTCGCGGCGAAGGTTCGCAAAAGTTGAACACATTTCAACTTGCGCGAATCATTCGCTGCGAATTTGATGACGTAAAATTCGATTCGCATTCGCTTTCGCGTGAAGTATGAACCAGCCTTTAGTCTGACCTCCAAAATGGGTCTAGCAAAATTAAGTGGACCCTTTTCAGGGTCAATTTTGTTTGTGCATGAGTGTGACAACCTACTCATCAAGGCGATACTAGGGAAGCATGGGACTACCTAGGGCTACACAAAGGCGAATCAGCCTGAAGCTAGGTAACACTGGACACCAATGAATTGCAAACATAATGGCGACCTTGGATGACACTGAGGCTAACTATGCGATCCTGATGCTACACTGGATAAGACATAATGATGTCAGCTTGAAATACACTGAAGTGAATTAAGAGAACCATGGAAGAACCATAGGATAACTTAGTTACATTGAGGCGAATAACACTGCAGGTGGATATCATTGAGGCAAATTATAAACATTGAAACGACCGGAGAAAAACTGTGAACTCTGAGGAGACGCTGGATAAAAAATAAAGTGAATTGGTAAAGCTTCACGCAATGAGGCTAATTAGGATAGACTGATGCGACTTTGACGAGCAGTGAAATGAATTAAGAAAGGTGGGACGACCTTGAATAGCACTGAGGATACTGTGATCTTTTTGAATATTAAGGAGGCGAGTTATGAGAGCTTGGGAGACATTGAGATTATTGAAGAAGCTTGAGACGAATAATTAGATCGGTGCGACATTCCATGAGATAAATATTTCCTAAAAATCTAAAATCATTTTAGTCGGGGGGGGGGGGGGTAGGACAGGATGATGTTCAGAGGCAGTCATTGGAATTGACCTTTGAAAAGAAATTGTACACCACTGGGGCATATATCGACTGTTTGTTTCGGGCACATGTCCCTGTTACATTATGAAGATGCATGCATCGCTATTGTTTGTTATTGTTGCACCGATGATTAGTTTTTATCTAATCTTCCTGAAAGAAGTGAAATCAGAACAAAATGTTTTACAAAATAATTGTCTATATGTTGATAAAATTCTTACGTTGGGTGATAAACAATTGATTAAACTTGCCCTGCACCGACGTGTGTATAGCGCTGCATACTCGAACCCACGACCTCCTGCTTACTAGTGCAGACGTCTTAAGCTACAGTCACACTCACGATCTGGTGTTACGATTGTCCACGTATGACCACGATTTAAAAAAAAATTTCATCCATTGCCATACGTGTACATCCGTGGAACTTTCACTTCTACACGATTACACAAAGACTCCACTAAGGTTCCACAACATATGACCCCGATTCTACCTCACAATTACCTCCATTCGGAACACGTGAGATTGTATTGTCTGGTAGGAACATACCACGCATTTAAAGCATAACAAAGCAAAGTGATTACAACCCTATGCAATATAAGCACTCTCCCCGCACAATCTTGCCAGTGTATTTCTGGTGCATACTACGCGCATAGGTCACGCTTCACGGACGCAGCGCAATTTTTTCTTGTATTACTGCAGCTTTAGCGTTGTTTTTCACTGCAGGCTGCAATGGCGGACGAGGCCGTCATTCAAGTTACTCCTTCTGAGGACGAATCCTTTTTCACTATGATTGCACGAAAGCGCGTCACTATACGCAAATCTGCTGCTTTGTTTGGGGACGACTTGGCTCATTCATGTAAAAGTATTCAGGATGCCATTAGAATTGGATCTAAAGTACAGGTACGGCGATCTGACAGCGCAAACAAAAAAAGCTATTCACGCAACCTGCCACGCTCTTTGGGCGATTGGCGTTATGGGTAGCAATTTTTTTTTCTGCAAACAAGAATTGCCATCCTGCGATATTTCAGCCAATCAGATGTCTTATACATATTCGTCATCTTAAATAACGTGCCATGTGATTGGCTGAAATATTGTGGGATGGCAATTCTTGTTTGTAGAAAAAAATTCGCTTATTTGCATCGAGAACTAATTACCAGTTCAAGCCATATGTATCATGGTTCCCTGATCCTGAGGCAGTAACTTGTGATGCATTTTCATTCTCTTGGGAAGATGAAATAATTTATGCTTTTCCTCCATTTGTTCTCATTGACATAGTACTGCAGAAATTAGAGCACGACAAGGCTACCGGTATTCTGGTATTCCCGCTCTGGCAGACGCAACACTGGTTCCCAAGGTTATTAAGACTACTGATAACACATCCAGTAATCATCCCAAGAGAGCCAAAACTGCTCTACCTACCACACGCTCCAGAGCGTCCACATCCGTTAAAAAAACTAGTAATGACAGCTGCTGTCTTGTCAGGCGATCGCTCGAGACGAGGCTTTTCACAAAGAACTATTAACATCATCATGCAGGCCTGGAAACCAAGTATGCAAAAACAATACTATTCAGCCATATCCAAATGGCTTCACTTCTGCGCTCAATGGACATTGCATCCAATTCATGCTCCTTTAAGCTCGGCATTGGACTTTCTCGCCTCACTGGTGGATCAGGGTGTACAGTACAGTACTATAAACACAGCAAGAAGTGCCTTATCAGCTTTATTATGGTCAACATCAGACTCTGTTATTAAGTTTGGGTCTCACCAATTAGTGGTACGCTTTATGCGTGGGGTATTTAACCTTAAACCACCACTACCTAGATATTCCCACATTTGGGATGTTCGTCAATTACTTGCTTATATAGGTAGTTTAGAGCCTGTACAATCAATAAGTCTCAAACTTTTGACCTATAAGCTTATTTGTTTAGTTGCACTAACCACAGGTCAGAGGACACAAACGTTGTCCTTATGTGAGGTTTCCAACATGGTGCTTTCAAATAAACAGGTTAAGATTAACATCACAAAACCAAAAAGACTTCTAAACCAGGCAAGCCTCAGCCAGTTTTAATATTTTCAGCTTACCCACAGGATAACAAACTGTGTGTAATCAGAACACTGTTAGAGTATTTAAAACGTACAAATCCTATTCGTAGGAGTCGTTCGTATGATATATCACAGCTAGTCACACAGGAACATCCGTCTTTTCCAACCACTCGATTGTTCTATTGTCCAGGTTCACTATGCCAGCAGCGCCGTGGGGGTATCCAAGGAGAGGGCACGAGCTGATTAAATGTTGGGAACGTCAACTACTTCCTCGTAGTGTGGGCCGGAAACGGGTCATGCCGGCTAAAGTTGACAACTCGATATCATCTACGCGAAATCGCTAAGGAACGTTCCCAACATTCGTAGGAGTAATAAGCTCTTCATAAGTTTTGTCACTCCGCATCAAGGAGTGGGTCCTTCTACCATTGCTCGATGGTTGAAACTGTGCTTAACTGAAGCAGGTATAGATACTTCGCTTTTAAGGCACATAGTTTACGGTCTGCTTCAACGTCTGCAGCCGCTAACAAAGGGGTCCCAGTGGATTTTATTTTACAGACAGCAGGTTAATCAACAGCGACAACCTTTGCTAAATTTTTATAATAGAAGGGAACCACAAACGAGCTTTGCGAAGGCAGTGTTAAATAACAATACCTCTATAACTTATTAATTGCAGGGCAACAAGACAGAGGCCAATTTAATGATATTCAACAATGGTTGATTGGTCCAAGGTCATTGGACAAAGTTGAGTCGAAAACGAGTTATGTAAACTTAAAAAGGTTTTTAAAAAAAAAAAAAAAAAAAAAAAAAAACACCTTTTATTTTTGATCTTTTCTTATAATTTGTTTGATTCAAAAGTAGTTGAATCTATCAAACTTATGTAAAGTGACTGTAAATCGACCAATGAGGTGCAGAGTACCTCCAAATTTGATCTCCATGATTTGAATGGATTTTATCTTTCTCGATGTGTGTTACACTATCTTGAAATTAACACGTCATGACAATGGTTTTATTTTCTGGTGTGTATGAATGTTTTCCAAACGCACATTACACTGGCCAACTTTAAAATCTCACGTGTTCCGAATGGAGGTAATTGTGAGGTAGAATTTCCCAATTAAACGAGTGAAACGAAGTTTGATTGGGATTCTGCCAAATCTTTTACCGAAATGAGGAATCACGTGACACCCTCCCGACTTTACCATACTAAATACATGCATTTGCAGTATAATTGGCACAAATTAATGAGGTTGCATATGGAACCCACCCTATTTTGTTTTCGGTGGGGCCAGTGTAATGATTATACTATTAGCTTTAAACACTAGCGAGATTGTGCAGGGAGAGTGCTTAGGGTCGTAATCACTTTGCTTTGTTATACTTTAAATGCGTGGTATGTTCCTACCAGACAATACAATCTCACGTGATTCCTCATTTCGGTAAAAGATTCGGCAGAATCCCAATCAAACTTCGTTTCACTCTTTTAATTGGGAAATTATACAACGATTGCTATAAGAGTATTTTATTTACTAGGTATGCGTAACGATTACCCACGGATAATCACGTATACACAGCGATTGACCACGATATTACTAAGGATTCACAACATATGACCACGATTATACACGGATGTAAAGCGATTGGTTAACGATTGCCCAACGATTGCACAGCGATTGTTCAACGGATGTAGTCGATCACGTGACGATTGCCTATAAATACAGCCATTTTCGTGAAATCGTGATTAATCGTGATAGATCGTGATAAATCGTTATGATCATTGTGTAATCTTACTGCAATCGTTATAAATCGTTGTCATACTTGGTCATCCGTAGTGTAATCTTAACATTCGCAGTGTATCCGTTGAGCATCCGTTGTGTATCCTGTGTACATCCCTACTAGTCATACGTAATGCTTCCTGTGTGCATCCCTAGTGCATCCGTGGTGATTTCTGCCACGATTGTACAAAGGATGTTCACGTATGTCTACGATTGCTCACGATTGCCATTACGTATGCACTACGTATGACTAGGGATGTACACAGGATACACAACGGATTTTTTTCCACGATTCCAGAACGATAGTTTTGAACCGTTTGAAACTTCCGTTGTGCCATCGTGGACCATAACGGATGCCCACGTATGAGTAGTGTTCATGCGTTTTGCACGTACGTACGACTGTCATTAAGGTCTTGGCCAATGAAAAGCTCTGCTTTGCTGACTCCGCCCCAAGCTCCAACCCCCTCCGACCGTCGACGTCTATAGAATTTCACAATAAGTCCCGTCTGCCATTGTTCGATTTCTTTCACTCCGTTCATTTGCAACGAAGGTCGTCAAGAAGACAATGCCAACTTCATTGAGTTGTCTGCGGCTCAGAGGTTAGGACTCTTTCTGGTGATGGTGGCGTCATATTTTTTTGCTTGCCACACACGTTTTCCTGTCTTGTTGTTGTTTTTTCTTTTTCTTGGGAGAGTTGGATCGGATTGAAGAAACGCGATCAAGTTAAGGAAAAGAGTACGAGAAATAATTAATCGGGATATTGGCAGGTATAGGCTACCACGAAAATGCTTTTGATTGTTATCTGACTTTTTTATTACAGGCTGTTTAAATATAATTTATTTTTATTTTCAGAAAAAAATTCAAGGTTCCACATACATAGATACACGTAAACGGGAATTTACAAATAATTACAAACAAAATAATTGATCCTTTCTGGGATGGCATCGTAATAATAATTACACTGATAGCAATTAGACAAAACTGCGTCTAATAATAGCAGATAAAAATATACATCATACCAAATTTATTATGACCATGAGGACTGGCCGACTGGAAGAAGAGAATAGAATAAGAATAAGACGTAGGCCTACGGAATAGACAACAAGTAATCGTGCTATTATATATTTAAATAAACTTAGGCCTACCCGCAGGGGTACCGGGCATGCGTACGCACCCCCAAATTCCCACAATAGTCGAAGTTCAGATTCATTTTTTCAAAACGAAAATCGAAAAAGAAATATTGAAAAAGCCGCCACTTAAAATCCCACCAGTTTCAATATAGGCTATATTTCAAACTTTTCTACCCCCTTCTGTACGGGTATGCATGAATATTATTAACAAAATGTTTAAATTGTAAGTGCCAAGATGTACATTTTATCTTATCTTTCATGGTTCTTAGTAACGTGGGAGGCTTGGAAGGGACGGAAACCACAAGATTTGTACCTTATGGGAACTCTTTCAAAAACGCCCCTCGGATCCGTCACTGATACATAATAGTTCTTAGTGTCAGATCAGACAACCATTGAAGTACTTAGGCAGTGTGTTGTTAATCTCCATTGTTGCAAATCCACGAGTGAAATAAAATTGAACAATCGGCTACCGGACTCATTGTGAAATTCTATAGACATCGACGGTCGGAGGGGGTTGGAGCTTGGGGCGGAGTCAGCAAAGCAGAGCTTTTCATTGGCCAAGACCTTAATGACAGTCGTACGTACGTGCAAAACGCATGAACACTACTAGGACTCTACCACGAATGACTAAGTATCCCTAACGTATCATTACGTATGACTACGAATGATCGTGACAGTGTGACTGTAGCATAAAGTAACTCCAAGGACTTCTACACACCCACAAGGACAAACCGGACCCAAACAACAGAGCGGGAGTCTACCGGATCCCCTGTGAGTGCGGTAAGGTGTACATCGGCGAAACAGGACGCAACCTCCCCATCAGATTGAAGGAACACCGAGCACACGGCCGCAGAAGGGATTTCGAGAAGTCCGCCAACGTCAAGCACTCGCACATCAAGGACCACCAAATCGACTGGCAGGCAGCCCAACTAATCCTCCAGCATCCATTCATGGGATGATCCTCCAGCAGTCTACTTAAACAGAAGCTTTTTCCAGAGTCTGGCATTCTCCTGAGGACGATCAGAGCATACTGATCGAAACGTCGACTTGTACCCCCAGTTCTTTTCAGAACTAATTACTACTCAATTGAGATTCCACACGGTGTCACCGCAATTAGTCTTACTCGCATTGTATAACATTCTGAAAAACTCCCAGGTCATATTTGACCTGGAAAATGGTCCCATGGGGCCAGACTCATTTCTGAGTCACACTGCAGACTGTTCCAGAGTCAAATATGTTTATCTGCCTTGGATTCCATATTCCTTGTCAGCCTGACCAGGATTCTGGGTATAAAGCCTTTTCCGCGTTAAATGTGGCCCAGGAGTTTTTAGAGTGCAATGTGCAGGGCATTGAAGTTAGTTGTGTCACCATTACATGCCATGTTCTTATGGCGTTTATAATGGCTTCACCAGCAAAGAGAACAAGATATGCTACAAAACATGCAGTATTTGTTAGTCCTGTAGATTATGCTGGAAACGTGCTCCTAGAAAGAACTAGAATGGACTGTTGTCATAGAGTCTTCAGTTTAGGAGGTGATAGAATATGTTTTTTCTGGTGATGTGAAGAGTTCAAGACAGTTACACTTTCTGACGAATGAAGTTTATTCACAAGTGGCTTATGAGGTGATTTGGCACTGGGCATCTGTCGCAACGTCCTCTCCAGATACAGTTGAATTAAGAAATACTGATGGAAGTGAAATTCAGCCATCAATTTTAAAAAGTCAGGTCCCGAAATAAGAAATTTAAGATGTAGGATTACATGTATGTAAATCTCCAAAAACTTTTTGACATTTGCACGTGCAAGTGCAAGGTTTTGCTTTTTCCTGCCTGTGAGATTATCTGCAGCCTGATCCATCACAAGGGTAGCTGTGACGAAAATTGTAAAATTGTAAAGTAACCCATCTTGACTGATGTGCCAGGAAAACCAAGTGTTTGCTATCACAGAGGGAACATCGCGATCCTCGAAATTTACATGTTATATCCTCAAGTGTGGACTAGAATATTGTGATCAAGAAAAGAAGAAAGAAAGAGGAGAGAGAAAACAAACTGGGAAGAAACTGTCAGCAGCATTTATTTTTATGGAAATGCCACTCTATGTCAGCGTTATGTCAGTCATTATGTCATTCATTAAAGGAACAATATCATCATGATCAACATGGCATGGAATCGGAGGGCCAGTTTTTGATTAACTCAGTGACTGAAAATAATACCCACATGAGGTTGCTGATTCATAAATAAGCCAGTAATTTTCAGTCACTGTGTTCATCTTAAACTATAGATCACCGATTCCATGCCCTGTTGAAAGTCTGCTCTGATCGTGACGATACTGCCCCTTTAAGTTCTACAAGTTGGTTCAGAATAAAATTGTCACCCATAATGCACCAATAGGCCTAAAACATTTATTTCATGATCACTTCTGAAAGATATCAATGTCACAGAGAAGCGCATTGCAAAAACAGCTATCCAACGTAATGCCTTCCATGCTCACCCAGAGAACCTACATGTTGCTATGCTTGCTGTCACCAATGTGTTAAAAGCACGTCAAACAGTTACATCTGGGCAATCAGGCATCAGTGATACAGAACAAACACAATCAAGAAGCAGTACGGAACAAACACAAAGTGAGGAAAATTTTGAAGATGTGGATATTGAAGGATACAGTGACGATGAAGCAAGCAGTGATGGGGCGGAGGATGAAGAATATCCCCAGGATAAATCAGTTCGCCTCTTCAAGGTGCCCACCCTAAGATTTCAGGCAAGGAACATATCACACAACCACCATTAACTTCAAACAGAGTAGATCAAGAGGGCGCTAGTTTCAATTTATTTCTATTGTGTTGCCGAGCGAGTTCTTCCCGACTGGACAAATCCAAAATCACAGGTCTCCTCCTTCCCTCCTTGTGCCAAATTGTCATTATCACACACAATCAGTTAAACATGGAGTGAAAATCTATCAGAGGCCAGCTGGACAAGACCAAAGAGACGGCTTTATCAGGCAAATAGTAGCATCTAGATCACTAATGAAAACATTTTCCTCAAAGAAAGACTTCAGTTCCTACAAACTTGCAGACTCAACAATGGCTAAAGTGTGTTTTATGCATAGGCCTACGTTTCGTTTACTATGTAAATTCAAGTATGGGCTCACAAAATTATGACTGGGGCATCTCTGGAGCTTATTTCTATCGAGCTACACAAGAAAATTATTCTCAAAAATATTTTGTACAAATTAATTCTCAAACGCACATCAAAAAGTGCACATAGGCCTATTTGCACCCCTGACATAAGCTCTTATTGTAGTACAAGCTAAGTTACCCGATCATGATCGGGTATTTGATAGCATGTAAACATAGGAAGTAGGTTATAATTAGGTTAAATAAAATATTTAAAACTGTTTTGGGAGGTGGCATTCTCTGTGTAGAAACATTATAGGGAGTTTGGGATGTGACTCTTGAGCACGTAGGCAAAATAAAAGTGTCCATGGGAGAAGTCGGATTTGAAAAATTTTGCAACTTCAAAGGTAACGGTTGTCGTTGCTGGGCTTTGTTGATGGACATTGCAAAGAATTGGAGACGTCTGAACAGAAATGACATAGTAAATTCACGAATGTGTTGGTGCTAGAAGCCGCCCCCTCCTCTGAATTGAAGGACCCCTGTGATTGATTTATAAAATGTTCACATTGGGGGTGGGGAATTTTTCACGCGTACTCTGCCCTCAACATTTCTCACGCCTACCAACACCCCTTCCCCTCGCCCTTGAGTGTTTTGACCGTGATGTGTTCAACTTTGGATGAGACAATGTAGGCCCACTCACATTTAATTTGTATATGCTATGGATATAATTGCCTTTTAATGATTGCACAAATGTTCATTTGCGTTTTGTTTGGTTGGAAAATTTGACTAAAAAGTTTGTTTGTCCCCATATAATTACCATATTGACACATGACGTAAATGATTACGAAGTTATGTAAAGTTACTAAAACTAAGTATAAAAACTGTAGTATTCAGATGTAGAATAAGCAATAATACACAAGAACGATTACGTAAATGCGGCGAGGTTCAGTCAAATCATAGAGAAATGTCTAGCCCCACTAAATAAAATAGTGATATTCATATGATATTCATATTCAAATTCATAATTATGCCCTGCTGATAAGGCTTAATTTGTTTGTATGCCGCATTATAGGAAAAAGTCTGGTAAGATTTCAGGTCCATAATTATATTAACTTGAGGGACTGCAAAAGTTATCCAATATCGTGACTTCTTTGAAAGTGTGAGTATTTTTGATACACCAGGCTTATGCACTGAAAAAAGTGGTCCTAATTTTACCGTGGTCACTAATTGGTGTACCTGGTAGCCACGCAATTTGCCATACAGCTGCACGTACGATCAAAGTAAAAATTCTCATTGTAGGCCTAATATGATTCAGTAAAACGAACTCATTGAATGATACTTGGAGATATATAGAGAATAAACCAGGATACACATTTTACCACAAAGTAATTAAAAGACTTGAGTGGAATTGATTTTATTCTAGTTTAAGAAAACACTCCGATACAAACTAAAAGACTGGATGGTTTATTTAACCTTCTCGTTTCTTATCAAGAATGACTTTGTTGATTTGGTAGACCATTGTAACAAGAAGGGTAGGTTACCAGACTCAATGAACCGTAGGGCCCTTGTCAGACTATTATTTAAGAACAAAGGCAAAAAAGTGATTTAAAAAATCAGTATTCCCAATGTTGATTTTGAAATCATATCCAAAGTTCTAACCAAACGCAACTTGATTCAGTCTGTCATAGATGAAGATCAAACCTGTGGTGTGCATGGCAGGAACATTCAAGAAAACTTGATGGTTTTAAGAGACGTTATTGTCTGAGGCCACGCGCGCGGAGACCAGAAACTGCAGACTTGTTTTTTTTTTTTTGGGGGGGGAGGGGGGCCTTACCGACAACAAACAGTTCACTGCGGTAGAAAAAAGTGTGTACACGTACAGCGAAGGATCTGGTTAAAAAATCTTCAAAAAGAATTACAAAAGTGGCATAGCCTGTATTTTAGCATATATTTTGGAAATGAGATCAAGCCGGAAGACATTTGATGGGCAGAGAGAATAAACAGAATGGAGAATATTTTGAATAGATGGAAAGAAAGGTCTTTGACTATGAAAGGAAAAGCGGTGGTAGTACATAGCCATATCGGTGGCAATTTAGCCACCATTATGGTTCGGTACTTTCTTGTCAAATGACATGACTATAAGGAAATGGATAAAGTTATCATGCAATTTTATTTGTCATCAAAATTAGACAAAATCAAGAGAGACACTACTATAAGGGGCCCTCCATAATTAGAGGGACAGAATTAATCAACATCACATGCAAAATAGAGGCACTAAAATTAAACTCAAGATATGGCTGTTAAATGTAATAGTAAAGTCATCATTATGGCGGGAAAAATTATGGCGGGTTTTAAAAACACACAAGCAGTACCGGGGTAGTTTGCTCATCGAAACCATAAAAGGAGCGGCCAATCATGCTTAGTAGTAAGTCCAAAACTGTCAACAAAAATAGCTGGAATTGCCAGATTCTGGATGTTCCACATTATAAATGGTCTACAATATGACTGAATACCGAATATGACTCTCCAATTATTCAAAAAAAAATTACCACCTTTAACGAAAAAATCTAGACAACAGTTTTGTTTTAAGCTATTTCCCGTGGTGGACGTGTTTCCTTGTTTAGCTCATTTCGTCCGTTTTCTTTCATTAATGTTCCCCGTTTTTGGGAACTGTTTTTGTCTTATAATGTCAACGAATCTGTTTAACAGTGCAATATGGACAGAAATCAGTTGTCTTGGTATTTGATGTCTTTTTAACTTTGTGGATGATTCCGGATTTTAATTTCGTACTTTGGATCATAGTCAACGGATACTCAAGGCATGCGGCAGCCATTTTGACTTTATCACAATCATTTAATGTACGTTTAAAAATTGCTACACAGTACTTCTGCGGAACAACATAGAAGATTTCCACGGTCCTGCTCCTTCTGTATCAACGGAATATAAAAATCAGCCTAACGCCATCGCAAGTCTCGTTAAAGTGTCAAAATGGTGGACGGGATGATTAACATTCTTATTGTATTTTTCGTAATTTCAAGTTTCAACCTGAAATATGAAAAGTGTTGGGGACGAGAAATTCACAATACACTCAAGGGAAAGCCTTTGGACGTCTGGCTGTTTAACAATAGTAAAGGCATTGATTTTATAGACATAATATGTGCAGATAATATTTTGTCTTTCCATCAACCAAACACTAAATTACAACATCAACATTTAACGCGTCGAGAATTTGTGCACAGAAAGCATAATCACCAACTTTGTCTTTTAGTGCTAGCACTTGTACGATGTGGAGACATTCATATGAATCCAGGTCCCGCAACAAGATACTCATGTCTTCGATGTGATAAAGCAGTCACCTCAAGATCTAAAGCTATCGACTGTGATTTTTGTGGTGAGTGGACTCATGTGAAATGCTCCACATTCATCTCATGTTCAACGTATAATAGGATTGTCCGTAATAATGAGACCTTTGACCATATATGCGACAGATGTACCTTGGGTGCACTTACAACATGGGAGGAACAAGAAATAGAAAGTGAACTGGCAACAGCTACTGTACCTGCTGGGGAAACGGTTATCGATCCCGGAGAGACCTTTGACGAGGACAACAAAATATTTGATTACTTTAAAACACATAAAGGTCTGCACATGCTTCATATCAACATACGCAGCTTACTTCCAAAGTTGTCAGATCTCAGACGGATGGTTCAACAAGCCACTCCTGCAATTCTGGCGGTGAGCGAGACATGGCTGGATGAGACTGAGAGTGTGACAGACAACGAGGTAAAACTCGAGGGATATAGTATCATCAGAAACGATCGCACTAGAAATGGGGGTGGCGTGTGTTTATACATCAAAGACAGTCTACCTTTCAATCGTAGACAGGATCTGGAAACTGCTGACATGGAAACAGCGTGGGTAGAGATCTTTCTTCCCAAAACCAGACCATTTCTTGTTGGAGTATTTTACAGGCCACCCAAGTGCTCAAGTTTTCTGAACAACTTTGAAGTGACATTATCTAATTTAAGTCTGGAACAGGAAAAGTACATTTTAGGTGATTTTAACATTTGTACAATCAACAAGTCTTCATCTCTATTTAGATCTTACAGAAATGTTCTAAACATGTTCAATCTCAAGCAATTAATTTCAAACCCGACAAGGGTAACAAATAATTCTTCGTAAATTTTAGATCACATTATCTGCAATACTCAAGAAAAGATCTGTCAATCAGGTACAATTCCAGTCGGTATATCTGATCACTGTGTTATTTTTTGTACTCGGAAGATCAATAATAGAGTTAAATTGGACAAATGTAAACATGTCAAAATTAGATCCATGAGGAATTATGACAAGGAAATTTACCAAAATATGTTGAAGGAAATAGACTGGTCAGATGTCACTCTTTGCAATGATGTAAACAATGCTTGGTTATTACTGAAGCAGAAAATTACCAAAATAATTGATTCTATAGCCCCGATGAAATCTATCAGAATTAAAGCCAATACTGAGCCTTGGATGACCGGTGAGATTTTAGAAATGATAAACACTAGAGATAATTTGTACTGTCAATTTAAAAAAGACAAAAACAATGTTGCTTTATACAAAATGTTTTGTTCAGCAAGAAACAAAGTTCAAAGGTCGATTAAACAATCTAAATCTAATTTTTTTGCACAAACATAGAAGAAAATAAGAACAATGCTAAGAAGTTATGGTCTCATCTAAAATCCTTAGGTTACAGTAACAAAAGCAAAAAATCTAGTAACATTGTCTTAAAAGTTGATGGTGATGTGTGTTTTGATCCTTTAAAAGTCGCGACATACATCAACACTTTTTTTGTTACAGTGGCAAATAAGTTGACTAGTTCACTTCCAATAGTCACTTCACTTTTTGGTGTTGATTCAGATACTTTGAAACATTACTATGAAGCTAAAGGGGTTCAAAAGGGTTCTATGAAATTACAACCGGTTACGAACGAATTTATTTTTAAAGAACTTGGTCAGCTCAATCAAAATAAAAGTACTGGTTTAGATGGTATCTCACCTAGATTTTTGAAGGATGGCGCAGAAATGTTAAAAGTTCCGATTGGGCACATTGTGAATTTGTCATTAAACACCAACATTTTTCCGGATGATATGAAACAAGCCAAAATAACTCCTCTTCATATGAAAAAATCCAGAATGGAAGTCGGGAATTACAGACCAGTTAGTGTTCTCTCTGCCTTGTCAAAAATTTTGGAGAAGGCCATTTTCATTCAGGTGGAGAGCTACCTGGCCGAAAACAATCTAATTTACGAAGTTCAATCTGGCTTTATAGACAAAATTTTTCTACCAACTCATGTCTCGTCCATCTCAATTATTTTATCAGAACACAAACTGCTAAAGGTAATTACGTTGGGATGGTTTCACTTGATGTCCAAAAGGCCTTTGACTGTGTTAATCATTCTATTTTATGCAGCAAACTTGAATTTTTGGGCATTGATCATAGATGGTTCAAATCCTACCTATCTAACAGAAGACAAGTTGTGTGCATTAACGGTGTTACTTCACCTGAACTTATTAATGAGAACGGCGTGCCCCAGGGAAGCCTACTCGGCCCCCTTCTGTATCTTTGTTATTGTAACGATATGGAGATGTGTGTGGACTCTAAACTCATATTATATGCAGATGATAGCATCATACTGGTGGCAGGTAAAGATCCAGATACAATAGCCAGGAAACTTTCTGGCGAAATAGAATCATGTAATAGATGGCTGATTGAAAACAAACTTTCATTACATATGGGTAAATGTGAATGTATGTTGTTCGGTTCTAAACGTAAATGTAAAAGAATCTGGAATTTCTCTATAGAATGTAATGGTCAGGTTATTTCATCTCAGAAATGTCTTAAGTATCTTGGCATTGAGTTGGATCAAAACTTGTCAGGTATGAATACGGTTGATGATATTTTTTTTAAATCTAACAATAAATTGAAATTCCTGTATAGACACGCACATTTCCTTAACAAAACTACCAGGCAGATTTTGTGCTCCACGCTTATACAAAGTCATATTGACTATGCCTGCATGTCCTGGTTTTATGGAATCAGCTCCACTCTCAAAAGTAAACTTCAAATTCTTCAAAACAAAATGGTTCGGTTTATTTATAATGTTGGTCCAAGATATCACCTTAATTTACAGGAATTTCATGATATTGGATACCTCCATATAGAAAACAGGGTGTCTCAACTAGCCCTCAACATTGCTCATGGTATTTTTTATGGGAAATGCCCGTCATATCTTAATCAGTTTTTCGTCAAGGTTAGGGACGCCCACCACTACAACACGAGATCTAGAAATTATAATTTTGTGGTTCCCTCAATTAACAATATTACTAAAAGTTATATTTTTTTTCAATGTAATTAGAGAATGGAATAACTTGCCAAATTGTTTCAAATCTATTGAGAATAAACTGGGATTCAAAAGGGAACTTTTTTCTTCGTTTAGTTAGCACATTTGCCAAATTCATAATTCAACTTAGCCTCTTCTAAAAAAATTTTTTTTTATTTTTATTTTATTTTTTTAGTGGTGGGGGTGGGGTTTGATTTTCACTGCCCTTTGGCTTGTTTTGCTTTTGCCTTGCGGATTGTGTCTGGGTTTTTTAGCATAAATTTCCTGGAGGTATAAGGTGAGATGCAGTTCTCGTGGGGGGGGGGGGGAGGGGCATAGGATCAGTACGGGACAGGTGCCCTTTTTATGCATGTTTTTCATCTTTTATTATTTTAATTTAGATGGTATAGGGTGTAAGTCCATCGAGAGAATGGTGGCAAAATTGGAACCAGCAGGGACATGTCGTTTAATATGTGTTCATCGTTAAGTTTTATAAATTATTTTAATTTAGATGGTTAGAAGGGTACATGTTTCATGTGGGTTCCCGGTTTGCCACACATTTTTTGTTCTCATGTCCGTAGAGAGAATGGTGGCAAAATTGGAACCAGCAGGGACATGGGTCCTTTTAATATACATGTTTTTCGTTCTTTGTGTCTCTTTATGTCTTCTGTTCTTTTTTGTGATGTTAATGTCTGGTTGGTTTTGTGTTTTGTGCTTAAAGGACCCCATTGGAAATAAGTCGCAAGACTTTTATGGGCTATCCTGACATTACCGCCTTCATGTGCAATTTAAATTTATTTATGTTTTTTATTTGTTTATTTAATGTGTGTTTTTGTAATTTATTTTTGAATGGTGATATCAAATAAAACATAAACATAAAAAGTAGTGTCGAAGATGTTTTAACCCTTCGGTGCGTTATAATGGTTGTTTTTTATACTAAAGCATTACGCGGCGGTTTGTAACCGCCCAGTGTAATACGTATGAATACCGTACTGTACAATCTGTTTATACCATTTTTCATTCATAATAATTCCAGAGCTACTCCTGAGACAGTCCCTGAAAGTAAACCAGGCCCAATAGTTCAAAAAAAAACTCTATCAAGAATACAAAGCCAGACAGCTGCGGTGTATTTAGTGTATGGGGAAAATCCCTAACCTCTCCCCCCCCCCCACCATTTGCCAGTAGCCAATCTCTGCCCAAACACATCAAGTCTGAGTTTTGTTATTGGTCAATCCCTTCCAGACACTGTCAAAGCAACCCCTGAGCATGAATGATTGATCACAGAGGTCGTGAGGCCAGCCCGGTAGACCGGGATGATTGATCACACACAGGGTACCGCTATCTCAAGGGATTTGTACACATTTGTACACAAACCTATGGGCCTGTGGCAAAGGGGTCATGGTATCTGGCTGAACTATAAACAGTTACACTTAAAGGGCTATACCATGTTTTTAGGATATGCCTGATGTAGGAACTTGAAAAAAATATTTTTTTTGAACGCTCAACGAAGGAGTAATTAATTAATTAACAAAAAGTGGCGTTAGACTACCGCTACACAGACTCACCGCAGAGTTGGTTAAACTTATGGTTTTCGAGATTACCAAAAGTGCCTTAAATTAAGGCCTGTGTTTACATATCATATGGCAGAAATGGAAATTATTTAAGTAGATTTATTGATATTAGGCTCTATCTACACTCACTGGCCATAATAATGTATTGCAACATTGAAATTCACACCAAAGTTCAGTTTAGAGAACTGTGTTACAATAATTTATTTTATTTTATTTACACTACTTAAGATTTCTTGAAAGTGCCTGTGTTTTGAAGTCAATGTTCTTTTTTACTGTTCTTGCTCGGAAATAAAGTCCTTCAATACTTTGTCGGGTAACCACGTGACCTGATAATTGCGGCCATCCGTCTAGGCAATGTCTCGTACAAATTCATGTTGCAATACTTTTGGCCAGTGAGTGTATAAAGCTGCAAATAGGGTGTTACCAAAAATACCTCGTTTTAAAATAAAAATATCAAGTGAGCCCGCATCAATATCAGAAGAAAAAATGCCCATGGTTTTACAATGATTGTGCGCAACTAAGAAAGCAATAGCAGGGCACTTGTAAAGCTCTGATAAGAGATAAGAAAAACCACTATCTCCAAGGTTTATACAATGTTTAAACAAAAGAAACGCTATTAACATACTATTAAGGCAAAAAAAAACATTTTAAAAAGGTGAATATATGAAACTTGAAACCGCTTGCAAAGACAATAAGGTATTTTGGAAAAGCTCAGGAACTTAACTAATGACAGAATGTTCAAAACAATGAAACAGATGAGATTAATCCTAATGACTGGTATAAGTAATAATAATAATGTGAACTTATATAGCGGACGTATCCACCAAACTCAAGGTGCTCAAGGTGCATTATAGTATTACCCCTGCTCATCAGGCTCATAAATCATTCCTGAAACCATCTCAGCTCCCTGGGGAGTATACAGCTCAATTACTGCCATTACAGCGCATATAGGGCTCTACTCTGCCCTCACAGGTACCCATTTACCGAGAGAAGCAATTATGGTAAAGTGTCTTGCTCAAGGACACAAGCACCACGGTCGCGGTTGGGATTCGAACCCACATTCTGACGACTCAGCCATCAGAACACAAATCCGATGCACTAAACCGCTCGACCATGTCACACCATGTATGTCTCCAATTTAAGAAACCCTTTGACTAGTTTTGATTTTTTTTTTATAAAGAGTTTTATTCTTCTGTTGCATTCCCCACTTTTGTGGGTCAACAAATAATAGTCAGACACAAACTTTGTTGTGACAATCTCAATCAATGGGGTTGGTTTATTATTAACATCACTATTTAACAATGGCACTAGTAACATGTATGACAGGAGTGGTAGCGTATAGGTACATGTCAATAGTTAAACTTATATACTTGTGCTAAGTTCCGAATAGGGTGTACGAATACCAACTATTGGGTACAGTCAGTGGGGACCATCGTTCGTTCATGCGGCTTGTCACTCAGCATACAGTACGGGCACTGCTATACCGAGAGACGGGCGGCTGGTCGGTCTCTACGACGGGGACCACCGGGGCTTGACTACACTGGGTGTCTGGACGGGGCCAGAGTGTGTATCAGACCGCATAGCTACATGTAGGCGAACCAATGGCCATATCGACGCACGGCACCATTGATTCAACGAACGAGGCTCTGGACCGTAATAGTTCGGTATATCGCACTGTCATAGATCGGATCGAGTCGCATAGATTTCATTCGGAACCGCACTACCGCTGAGATCAGGAAATCTTGGGGATTATATAGAAATCTGGGGCCTAGGAATGAATAAAACATAAGCCTAATTTAGCGTCTTAGCCAATGAGAAGCTTGGCTTCCGCGTCTAAGGGTAGAAACGTGTGCAAAATCAGGACATACAACAGGTCCTTGTTCCATATAAGGTAAGGTATTTGACGAAAGTGAAGTGATCGACAACTTAGAAAGGAGGGCGTGTTCAAGGGGAAAATGCTTACTGGGCATGTTAAGCTATTTGCTTGGATGCTAAGCTATTACTGCATGAGGGGAACAGCGGCTGTGCTTGGGTTAGGGAGCACTACACGCGGGCCACGGCTAATGACTGAGCGGGTCAGTCACGGTGACTGTTTGGCCGTGGTTCACCCACGAACCGTGTTCGGTGTGAAGGGGTGGACTCCGAGGAAAATATTCGGAAAATAGACTAAGTCCAAAGGACGACTCCAAGCCACGTGGCGGGAGGGTGTGGCACGCACACAGGGCTCTCGCTGGTGTTGCATTATGCATTGCGTTGGCGCTGGATATGCATGAGCAAAAGTAGCGTCCTTGTATGGATTGCATATTCATAGCGGACAATCGAGGGTCCGGGGAAACAACCCTGGGACTTAGACTGCTTGAAATTGCATCGTCAGCAAAATATTGAAAGTGGAAGAAGTGAACTATAAGGGGTGCTAATATTTATCAAAATCAAAGGGTAAGATTCGTAACACTTCTGTTAAAAATTCTGAGACCATGTAAAATATAGGTACTGTCAGTTTGGAGTTACTCGATTGCCCAGTTACAGAGATTGAGGTAAAAAAAGCCATTAAAACTATGAAATTAAACAAATAGCCTGGCATAGATGGAATAAGGACAGAGATGATTCATCAGCTAGTTCTCATTTGTGCCAACCCCATTACTAAAATATTTAATTTGATCTGGAATACAGAGTAAGTTCCTTCATCATGGTCCGATGGTTTCATATGTCCAATTCACAAGAACAGTTCTTGGAGCGATCCTGGAAATTACAGTGGAATCACTTTATTAAGTTCTTTGAGCAAATTATTTCAAACAGTATTTATGAACAAGTTGACCCAATGGGCTGATGGTATTTTGTTAGATAACCATACTGGTTTTAAAGCAGGTTATAGCACCATGGATAATGTGTTTGTTTTAAATACGGTGGTACTGAAATTTCGCAGAGAGAAGAAAAAATGTACGTCTGTTTTGTCGAATTAAAAAAAAAACATTTGATTATGTCGACCTTTCTTTAATCTGGTTCAAGTTGAGGAAATATTATGACATCAGCACTAAAGGATTAAATATTCTATAGAGTATGTACAGATCGGTAAATAGTTGTGTTAGGTTAACGTATGGTGTAACGAATTCTTATGCTTGTTAAATAGACGTTCAACAGGGTGCAGTGTTAAGTTCAATCCTTTTCTCTGTGTTTTTGAATGATCTAGAGACTGCGCTTGGCCGAGTCCCTGTCCATGGTGTAGAACAGGGCACACATAAAATCAATTATTTATTGTATGCTGATGATATGGTAATAGTATCTGATACACAAGAAGGCTTGCAACTGTTGCTAAAAAGATTTGAGAGATATTGCAACAGGTGGAGTCTTGTAGTTAATACTCATAAAATCAAAAATTGTTATTTTTAACAGTGATCTACCTAAGGGAAAGATATTGGTAATTTCAATATAAATCAGGAGGATATTGAAATTGTGGAGTTTTATACATATTTATTTTATAAAATATTCAGACATCAGGTTCCTTTAAATCAAGCACAATAAATCTGATTGGTAAAGCTTCTAAAGCTGTTTTTACTATACGTAGGTATGTAGGGAATGATCTTGCCCCCAATTTGCTTTTGAGAATCTTTAAAACTTTACACAAGCCTATTCTTACTTACTGTTCAGCTGTTACGTGAAAGAATGAAAGTGACCAGGTCGAAACTTTCCAATTGAACCGGTAAAGATTTATTTTAAATGTCAATAGGCGTACACCTAATGATACTGTTCGTGGTGAACTAGGTTGTTTTCCTTTCTACATAGAGCAATGTAAACATATGTTAAATTACTGGTTTAAATTATGTGGTAAACCTGTGGATTCCATTTTATATAATTCCCTCCAAGTGGATCGGAATTTAGGGCTTAAGCACAAGTCATCTATATTTCTTCTGTTTTTTGGACAGCCATGTGTAAGCGCCTAACAAGCAGCCACGCATAACAGCTCTCCAGTTTTTGTGCTAAATAAGTGTTTTGTAGCTACTAGTGTGTCTTCATTTTTATACTAGTGGATTTCTTATTACACCTGGAATCTACTGGACGTTTTATGTGAGTATTGGTACATTTGTCTTCTTATAATAAGTGAAAAACTGCTGTATTTTTTCTGTATCTGCTGTAAGATTTTACTGTGTAGTTTATACACATCTTGTATCTTCATTTTTTTGTGCAGTCAACCCTGATTTAGATTTAAACCTGTAGCTTGAGATTATAACCTGTAGCTTGACCACAAGCCTTTTGTTTGGATCAATTACTTTGTGATTAGACAATGGAGGCCTACATCCTGTTTATCTTACTCTTGCTATCTGGACCATTGTGTTTCAATGACTCATCTTTAGAATATGACTGCATGCAACCTACAGCTTGAGTGCTACATACAAAACAACAAATCCGCCATCTTAAATTTCTGAGATGTCCTGAATCATATTATAATAATTCATCTGCCACTTTTCACCTGGAACTCTTAATTTCTGGTGACATAAACCCAAACCCTGGACATGAAACACTGATCAACACACCCAGCAACGACACTCAGCTCCATATAATTTCCTATAGCCGCAATGAACTACTCAATCTTCGCAATGCTCCATGTACTGATCCAGCTTTATCTTATTCAGCATTGAGTCAATTGAACTGTCTTGGAATACTTGCCAATCAACTCCAAACACACTGCCGCACACACAGAGGTAAAAAGCTGGTCGCCGTAGAATGGACAAACTTACACAACTAGCACTCCGGCCTGACCAACCCCCAACAGTGAACTTAACCACATCAACAAGCGACATTGGCATAACTTCAACTCCAAATGTCCATGATGAGTCTAAACTTCAGCTCTGTGTCTTGAACACTCAATCCATATTTAACAAATCGGACGAATTCGTTGACTTTGTACTTCAAAACAATTTGGATCTTGTTGCTATATCTGAGACATGGTTTAAACCTGATGATGACTTGCTACCCCGCGAGTGCACTCCTGCTGGCTACTCTCTCCATCATATCCCCAGACCAAAAAAGACCGGTGGAGGGGTTGCACTGCTCTTTAGGTCCAGTTTGTCTGTCAGTATGAAAAATGTTAACATTGACTACCTAACATTTGAATCTCTGCATGCTGAGGTAACATGCAACTCTAGATCTGTTCGCCTTGTTAATATATATCGACCAGAAAGGGATGTTGAAGGTAAACATTGTTACATATACACACAAACCGCAAGTGTGAGATAATCCGTACGTGACCGCGTGTTGACCACCAAAGGTGACGTGATTATGTTTACGGGTTATGAATAGAACGTTCTGGAGGTTTATTTTTGGACAATGATGTAATTTAACAGAAATTTCTAGAAGTGAAGTGAAGCAGAAACCTTTAGTATGTTCTAGAAGGGATTAAAAACTATAAATACGGGCTGTAGAGGATTTTCTGCAGGACTTGAGCAAACCAAGACTTCGGTAAACAGGAGTTGATGAGACTATATCGATACTTCAGTGTACACCCACTAGGACCTGTGATGTCGCTTACGACTCGTCTGTGGAGTGTTTTGAGAAAGTTCGTATTGACCGAGTGAAGTGTCTGAGAGCTGAATTTAATTCCGGAAGAGACATTTTGTGAACTAAATCTACAGTTCAGTATTTTTGGGATTTCTTCTTTCCCATATTTTTGTCACGGTAGTCGACTTGTGTCCCCGTGGTTTCGTCTATTTCCGGCCGTTTGTTGAAGGTGAATTCGCCCCGCGTCTAGCTCTATTTACACCGTGTCAGAGAACTGTTTTTGGCGTCATTTTCGCTGGAGCCTGCTCAGTCCTCGCCCGTAAGATCTTCTTCTTACTTAGTATAAGATCTTTTCTTAATGTACACTTGTTTACCCTAATCATTGTACGCTTGTTAAACCCCATCGATATTTGTAGCGGTTGATATTTCCATTATTAAATCACTTTGTATCTTTGTTCTTTATATCAGTGTGACCTTGTTTGATTTCTTTGTTGCATCTGAGAAAATTCAGGCTTTTTGAGTAATTTGCATTCACCTATAGTTTGAAGATTTTCGGATCGTAACAACATGTAAATTTCTCAATTTTTCTCCAGGAATTTGATAAATTAATTGTGGATTATCTCTTGCACCCATCTGACATTATTTTAACCGGCGATTTTAACATTTATATGGACATCACTTCAAACAATTATGCAAACCAGTTTAAAGATCTGCTCCCTGCTCATGGACTTATTCAGCACATCACAACACCCACTCATCGATATGGTCACTGTCTTGACCTCATGATAACGCGTGAAAATACTTCACCTCTCATCTCAAATATAACTATCCATCCCGGCTTATCTGATCATTATGCAATCATGGCAGATATGAACCTTAAAAAACCTCCCATACCTACCATTTCTGCAACTACTCGCCACTGGAAAAATGTAAATATCCAAGATTTATGTCATGATATTGAATCTCAACTGGAAAATGTAAACCTTGAAGTTGGTGAGCTGGATTCTTGTGTCAATCTATTTGAATCTACTGTCCGTAACATCTTGGACGTTCATGCTCCGCAAAAAACTCGAACTGTTAAACTACAATCTGAATCCCCCTGGTCCAATGATGATAGTCGTGCTGCAAGGAAAATCCGCCGTCAACTTGAGCGAAAATGGCGTGACAATGGGAAACTTCAAGTACATCGGCAAGAATACTGTAACGAACGTGATATTGTGAAGAACATGATTAACCAGGCAAAAATAGCTCACAACTCATCTCTTGTGGAAGAGAGCTCTTGTTGAAAAGCTGCTTCATAAACCCAAAACTCCAGTGCTTCCATCAACACAATCCGATCAGGACCTTGCAAATGCATTTTCGAATATCCGTCGTTCTTTTCCCCCAATACCTGCCATTCTATCACAAACACCGCTACGCAAGGATCCACATTGTAGACTGTCTATGTTTGAGCCTACTAGTGTTAAGGAGATCAAGAAACTCATCATGAAATCGCCATCAAAATCGTGTAAACTTGATCCAGTACCAACTTCGCTAATAAAACAAAATATTAATGTGTTTGCTAAGTACATCACAATTATTGTAAACAGATCTCTTTCTTCCGGTTGTTTCCCTGATAGTAAGGTTGCTTATGTTAAACCACTCCTGAAGAAACCCAATTTGGACAAGGACGTTTTCAAGAATTACCGACCGGTAGCGAATTTAAAGTACCTTGGAAAAACAATCGAGCGAGTTGTTTCATGACGGATCTCTGACCATGTTCGTGCTAATAACCTGTCGGACACATTTCAGTCAGCCTATAAACCATTTCATGGAACGGAAACTGCTCTTCTCCGCGTCAACAATGACATTTTATCTGCCATGGATGATGGAAAAATCACTGCATTAATTTTGTTAGACTTAAGCGCCGCTTTTGACACAGTCGATCACAAAATCCTTCTCTCCCGCCTTCAATATCATCTTGGAATACATGACACAGCCCTGGATTGGTGTAAGTCCTACCTTTTAAATAGGCCTCAGCATGTTTGTATCGGTAACGCTATCTCCGAGCCTGTTATTCTTCACTATTCTGTACCCCCAAGGCTCTGTACTCGGCCCACAGTGGTTTACTGTTTATACCTTTCCAGTTCGTGATATCATTTTGAAGTATAATTTAAATTATCATGTCTACGCTGATGACACGCAGCTTAACATTACTTTTAAATCTTCTCTTATCAAGAACCTGCTGATTCGTGTATTACAACGCTGGAGAAATGTATTCAAGAGATTCGTAGTTGGATGAGGCAAAACTTCTTGAAATTGAATGACGAAAAGACAGAATTTGTTTTATTTGGATCACGTCAGCAATTATCTAAAGTTTCTCTTCCATTTATTACAATTGGTGACTCGCAGATAACCCCCTCATCACAAGCACGTAATTTGGGTGGTTTTTTATATTTGACTCGACAATGACTTTAAAACCTCATATCTCCAACATTGTTCGCATATCATCATTTCATATCAGAAATATTAGCCGAATAAGGAAATACTTGAATAAAAGTGCTGCTGAACAAATTATACATGCGTTTGTCACATCACGGCTCGATAATGGGAATGCTCTCCTTTACAGTCTCCCGCAGAATCAAATATCTCGTCTTCAGCACATACAAAACACAGCAGCTCGTGTTGTAACTTTGTCCAGAAGGTCATGCCATATCACGCCAATCTTGAAAGAACTGCACTGGCTTCCTGTTTCACAGAGAATTGTTTTTAAACTTATGCTAATTGTTCACACATCTTTTAATAGTATTGCTCCAATTTATATTTCTGAACTGCTTAAAGTCTACACTCAATCACGCAATTTGCGCTCCAGCAACATGTCACTCCTAAAGGAACCAACTTTAAAACGGAACTGGGGTGATAGGTCTTTTTCTGTCGCGGCTCCGAGACTCTGGAATCATCTTCCAACTAAACTCAAATCTTGCCATAGTATAACTAGATTTAAGTCGCTGCTTAAAACTCATTTTTTCCCTATGCTATCATTGTATATTGTTTGTATTCATGTTTTTTCTTTGTTTCCGCGCCTTGTGCGCGCTACAAATCTTTATTATTAGGTGTTTGGGTTGGTGCCCAAACACCTCTTGATATTGTTCGTTTTTTTAGGTGTTTGGGTTGGTGCCCAAACACCTATTGATATTGTTCGTTTTTTTAGGTGTTCGAGCCACAGCGCGAACACCTAAAAAAACCTTGATATTGTTCGTTTTTTTAAATATATTTTTTAAAAACTTTTTCTTCTCCTTCTTCTTCTTCTTCTTTTCGGTGAATATCCAGAGCAAAAATCATAGTTGCAGAGTTCACAGAACCTTAAACTTCACACATACATTGTAGTTAGACCTTAACATGTAGTTGTATCTTAAGTTGTGACGTCATATTGAGGTCATCAGATATCGAATTACACTCAATCAAAGTTTAATATTTCAAAACATTATATCTCATGAACCACATAAGATATTTTCACAATATTTACACCATGTGTAAAATAATCTTGAATTATATGATTTTTCGTACACAGACGTGACCCCAATCTGACCTTACTTCCTGTCCAAACCGGAAGTCAAAGTTTAATATTTAAAAAAATCACATCTCAACAACTACAAGAGGTAAATTGACATTTTTTGCACCATTGTATAGATTGTTAATTGTCGAAACAAAATTACACAAAGGTGACCCCAATTTGACCTTACTTCCTGTCCAAACCGGAAGTCAAAGTTTATTATTTAAAAATAATCATATCTCAACAACTACAAGAGGTAAATTCACAGTTTTTGCACCATTGTACAGATTGTTAATTGTCAAAAATATTTACAAAAACATGACCCCAATTTGACCTTTACTTCCTATCTAAACCGGAAGTCAAAATTTAATATTAAAATATCATATCTCAACAACCACAAGGGGTAAATTCACAATTTCCACCATTGTACAGATTGTTAATTTTTAAAAATTTCCACCATTGTATAGATTGTTAATAATTGTCGAGAAATATTTACACAAAGGTGACCCCAATTTGACCTTACTTCCTGTCCCAACCGGAAGTCAAAGTTTAATATTTAAAAAAAATCATATCTCAACAACCACAAGAGGTAAATTCACAGTTTTTTGCACCAATGTACAGATTGTTAATTTTTAAAAATATTTACAAAAACATGACCCCAATTTGACCTTTACTTCCTGTCCAAACTGGAAGTCAAAGTTTAATATTTAAAAAAAATTCAAAATCGTACATTATTAGCGAGGACGACGGTTTCGTCAAAATCACAATTCGTATCTGGAACTACACGAAAACGGGTTGTAAAAACTCGCCAAAGAAATAAATGCCTTCTCTCAAAGAATTTCGGTACCAAAATTGACCCTTATGTAGCAGAACAGTGGTTTTCACATTTGAACTGTTTTTTCAAGAATAAATAATGTGATTAAGTTCAAATCATTGAAATGGACTTCAAACAAATCATCGTTGGTAACCACATCATATTTTATAGGGTACTCTTTAATATGAAAACAAATAATAATGCACAGTTTCCTTAAAAAAACATTCTGACGTCATCATCACTGCCCTGACAAAACTCGAACACCTATGTGTTTGTAATATCACAAACACTTCCATCTAGTTTTTACTTTTTAGGTGTTTGGGTTGGTGCCCAAACACCACCTCTTCTTCTTCTTCTTCTTCTTCTTCTTCTTCTTCTTCTTCTTCTTCTTCTTCTTCTTCTTCTTCTTCTTCTTCTTCTTCTTCTTCTTCTTCTTCTTCTTCTTCTTCTTCTTCTTCTTCTTCTTCTTCTTCTTCTTCTTCTTCTTCTTCTTCTTCTTCTTCTTCTTCTTCTTCTTCTTCTTCTTCTTCTTCTTCTTCTTCTTCTTCTTCTTCTTCTTCTTCTTCTTCTTCTTAACATGTAGTTTTATGTCAAATTGTGACGTCATAGTGAGATCATCATATATCTAATTACACTAAATCAAAGTTTAATATTTTCAAAAAATCATATCTCATGAACCACAAACGATATTTTCACAGTCTTTGCACCATGTTATAGATCTTTAATTATGTGATTTTTCGTACACAGACGTGACCCCAATCCGACCTCTCCTTCCGGTCGAAACCGGAAGTTGAAAATTTCTAAAGATTTCAAAAAATCATATCTCATGAACCACAGAAAATATTTTCACAATCTTTGCATCATCTTAAAGACCTTGAACTATGTCACATTTCTTACACAGACATGACCCCAATTTGACCTCTCCTTCCGGTCGAAAACAGAAGTTTAAACGAACAACTATTCAGAAGCACAGCCATACTGACGTTCTCTTACACACAGACATATCGGCCTATAGTGTGTGTATATGCATTATCTAATTAGAATAGAATACTTCGAGTTTACGAAGACCGCGCAGGTCATGACCTGCCATGCATGCACGCGCACAGTACCATGCAGCAGCAAAAACAATGGCTTCCCTGAGTGTCGGGCCCGTCTGCAGAAAATGCGTCGCAGAAAATGTACTATTAATAATAATTTGTCTAGCATGGAATCCAAATTTTTATCATTTTTGGAAATGAGTTGGACAAAGTTTCTTTCATGTGCAAGTGGATGGAAGCAATAGACGGTATGGTTGAGTGTGATATTGCCAATGTCCATGTCTAACCATCGAGCAAGGAATGGACTAATTACGTTAGGGCTGTTGGAGCTAAAGTATATACGTCGCTGGTAATGAACGATCACAGAATCTCTGTTACAGCTAACGTTACAGGTAATGTAGGAATTAATTTTAAAAGAATTTGAAATATATCTGGACCTAATCAGACTGGCTATTTTTGT
>CM055819.1:56493282-56548553 GCA_029582265.1 Zoroaster sp. YZ-2022 | reverse complement strand
CTTTTCCCCCCCGGTTAGCAGTTTTTCCCAATGGTTGTTATTTATTTTTAAAGAGGGGCTCTAAGGTCAAATTTAGTTTTGTGATTTTCCAATAACTAGAGTCCAATAACTAGAGTGTGAAAAAATAACCAAAAATATTAGTCTCTAACCTCACGTTAAAGTGATGTAAAATGTCATGTTATTTGATAACCTTCCTGTGTGAAATTTGTTAACATCCAAAGACAACAGTGACGTAACATTTCAACTAAATGGATCTCTACATTTTTGTACAGTGAATTTGCAGTTCATTCCTGAATCTCCACAATATTTGATCAAATCGGCGTTGAAATTGACTTTTTGACAAACAAAAAATTCCTGTATGGAATGTTACAGACTCATTTACTGTAAGAAAATAGTGACGTCATGTTTCAAATATCGCTCTGAAAGGGTATCAAATAAAATGATATGTTACACCACTTTAAAGTGAAGTTAGAGACTTGTAATTTTTTCACACTTTAATAAGGACTCTATGTATTGGAAAATGAGTGCATCACAAAACTGAATTTGACCTTAGAGTGCCTCTTTAAGTACCTGAACCCGACAAAAAAAATGTTTCAACATGTGAATGGACATGCAGGCTTATACTAGAACTAATTTGAGTTGATTTACTTCATTTTGTTATATTTTTATTTTTTTCACCCTCAACTTTCCATAAAAATTGGACGGAAAAAGTTACCTCACTTTTCCGTACATTTGTTGATGGAAATTTTATGGTAATTCAAAAAATAATAGTAATAATCCACTCAAATTATCTTTAGGATAAGCATGCATGTCTATTCAAATGTTGAAATTCTTTTTGGGTGGGTTCAGATATTTAAAAAAAAATTACAAGCATAATACAAACTTTCTACTTTGACTGTGTGAAGTTATTTCTTTTTCAGAGAAGTATTGTACCCCCCCCCCTACAAACCTTGCCGGGTGAACCTAGGGTAAAGAATTGTTTTCCTTGGAGGTGGACCATACACCCCGCTCAGTGTTGAGTCATTGCATGCAGTCCCACTTTGTACGCACAGACCATGAAGGTAGGAATAGACAGCCTAACGTACACGCAACCCTCTACAACATTGAGCTGGGGGGGGGGGGGGTACGGTCGACCACCACCCACCCCTCTTGCATTTGGCTGAGCAAAAACTGGTTAGTGAAAAAACAATAAAAAATAGACACTAGGTGTTTGTCCTATGGACGAACACAAAGCTGTTCCGTTGTTGTTGGACTATGATTATGACGCGACCCTCAACCTAAGTTGTAGGCCTAACCCTGATCTTGACATTGACCATTGGGTTCAGGCCTTAAAGATACATTGGCCGATTTTAGGTCGATTTGACGGTCAAAAATTAATTTAAATGTTAAATTGCTATTTTTAGGGATTAGGAAAAGTTATTAGCTTTCATTTGATACCTTGAACGAACAAAATCCGTCGAGGATTAGTGAGAATAAATTAAAAACGAAAATTAATAAAAGGCTGAATTTCCCTCTTGAAAATTAAAGTCTAGTTACGCCACTGAAAGACTATAATTATAAAGTATTGTTTGTTGGAGGTATTGGAGTGTGATGGCCGAGCAGTCTAGTGTTGTCAGAGTATGGGTTCGTTCCCGGTCATGGTACTTGTTTGTGCGCAATGTGCCATATGATTAAAACATTAAAAATTATTTGGTGTCCTGATTCATAATTATTTGTTCACTATTTGAGGCCAACAAGTTAATCACAGGTTCACTCTGCAGCTTCCGTGTACAAACGAATGCTTAAATACACAAATGTCTATTATTTACTGCATTGACATCTTTTGGGATTTGGTACATTATAAAACCGTTTGGGATCATTAACATCCGTAGGATTACAATTAATTGGGTTTTAAATGAGCCTCTTGTAACGGTGCTGCACGCTATTTGCGCTACAACCGCAAAATCTCAACAGTTAATGATTGTCACAAAGAGGGCGGCATACTACTTAACCCTTTGTTTATCATCACTGAAGCTCTTGATCAATTTTTTTTTACCGGTGTTTGTCCTTCGGACGAACACAAAGCTGTTCCGTTCTTGTTGGACTATGAATGTTATGATGCGACCCCCAACCTAAGTTATAGGCCTAACCCTGATCTTGAAATTGACCATTGGGTTGAGACCTTAAAGATGCAGTGCCCGATTTTAGGTCGATGTGACGGTCTAAAATGAAATGTGACTTAGACCATTTACAAATAAATACAAGAGAAACTATTATTTCATGTACAATCATGAGTTAAACTCTTTATTCATGAAACTCAGATCAATCATGACATCAACTTCACATATATTCTTGATAAAGATTCATCTCCAATGGTATTTTCCATAACTTTAAACACTTTGAAAACCAGCATTTTATGTGTTTTTCCCCAGAAATCGATATAAAAAATCTCGTCACAGGTCATGGAATCGTATGGTGTTGTTTTGGATTAACTCAGTGACTGGAAATAATTTCCACATGATAAGGTCATATTACCGTTTCTGCTATATAAAAGCCAGTAATTTGCAGTCATCTTTAAATGATGGATAATGATTCCATACCCTGCTGAAAGTCTGCTCTGATCATGACGATACTTCCCTTTAATAACTATATCTTACTCGTTCGTAAGAAATTGTGTTATTTTTATGCATATGCATAATAGTGCCGATGATTTCACCAAACTATATAATGCCGATGATGTTGGTTCCAGTGTTAGTTGACATGTTATCGCAAAATAAATAAATAAAAAGTACAACATTGTTGCTGTCTCTTCTTGTTTTCTGCTGTAAAGACATTTAAGTTTGATAAAAACTCTTTCTGGGATGGGCACTTTTTAATAAAGAAGAGTACAAAATTTCAAAGATTGTTTTCAAACTGCAAACGGATGTAAATAAAAATTTCACTGATGTGATCAAATTAAACTGTACAGTTATCTTGTACACCACAATGTCCTGTAAGGAGATGACAAAATAGTTCCTTCTTTATTGAATGTGCCAATTATCCTAAGAAATTATTTTTATTTAGGAAAGTTATTTTTGTCAATATAGGTTTTTCCAGCTCTTTGCTTCCCTTAAAACAGCAGCTTCCACCAACTATATGTCTTCTTATGAAGTCCCTGGTTCATCAGGTCGCTTCCGCTGGGGACGATGCTGCCTTTCAACGACTGGAGGTTGAACCTGCAGTAGAAATTATTGGAAAATAATAGATTTAGTATTATGTTTTTAATGAACAAATTGTACCACAAACATTTTTCACAAATAGATGTTTATCTGCAAATCTTTACTTAGAAGAACACAGACCAATTCTTGCTTGTTTTACCATGGAGATGATTTTACTTTATGGACACGCAAGTCAATGACAATTTATGAAGGGTTACTTAAACGAGAAGAACTTTGAAAATGACACAACATTCTCTTTCACTGTCCCTTCTGACAAGGAACCAAAATACATGCAACAAAAAGATTTCACAAATTACCTTTCGGGTTACTGTAATATGCTGGGCGTTGTCCTCACTAACCACGATGCGATTTGATTTCTGAAGTCCCAAATTGTCACGAACCCAGCAAATACGCTCTGCCAAAGTGTGCCGTCCTGGAGGGTACCGGATGTTGTCCTTCAAAGGGGACCGACTTGGGTGCCGGCTGTTAGGGATGGAGCCTCGTTGGATGACTCTGTGTCCATAGGGGAGACTGGGGGTCTTTTGGAGTTCAGGGTCTAGTCTGTAAATGAAAAAGAAAGCACACTTCCTTGTTAAATTTTTTAAATTCTAATAGAGTATCCTAAAAAAAATTACAATGCTATTTTTTATAGATATGTTCGCTGCTCTCCATTTAATGCTATAACGCTATAACGCTGAAAGGAGTTTGTTTGAAACTTTAAATTAAAAACTTTAAATTTAAGTATGTTGATCACAGAATGTTTCTATCCAAATGGAATTACTGAGTAAATATTGTGATTGAAATTTCTGAATCATGTATAATGCTTAACCTCACAGTTTTTCACCAAATACTAGTGTAAACATTAAGTTTACTTTATGTTTCATTAATATTTTGGACTTTTCATGTCAAATAATTGCCCAGAAAGATTTTATTTAATTTGATTGTTATCTGAGAAGGGTCCTACTAAAAACCGACAACTGACGACAACTGACGACAACTGATGACACGTTCTAAATGCACTGAAAACTCAAAAATAAAGTTAAAAATATGTTTATAAGGGACAGTGGCATACATACAGGCTTTCAGTTTTTGAAAATGTGGTTGTCGTGAGTTGTCGTGAGTTGTCGGTTTTTAGTAGGACCGGGTCCTACTAAAAACCGACAACTGACGACAACTGACATGACTGACAACAACTGACGACAACTCACAACAAGTTGTCGTGAGTTGTCGTGAGTTGTCGTCAGTTGTCGTCGGTTAATCGGTTTTAAGTGGGACCGTCTGAGAATGGCCTAAAATTTGGGATATGATTGATGACAATGTTAATGGATGGCACTCATCTAAATTTCATTCCATGTCGAGTTTCTTGTTTCCCTGCCAACTACAGCTATACAAAACGTTGTATACACCATCAACGTTATGTTACATCACTCAAATCTGTGACTATGTTCGCTTCATTTTGTATCCGTGTACATGGTGACGCGCGTCCGCAAGGTGCACTTGGTGCGAGTGAAGGTACGGAGTTGACTATAGTGCAGGTACGAGTTGGCGAAGGTACGAGTTGGCGAAGGTACAGAGTTGGTCCCACACACAAAATTCATGCCTACTTTGACAACAACAAAATTCCTACACCAAAGATTGGTTTCTCACTAATAGGTTTTAGGTCATAAAGACCTTACAAAAAAACAATTGGGGATTTATGAGGTCAACTTATAAAAAAAACACCGTTCTTTTAGTACCTACCTTTTCATAGTGCGTCACTACTCCTGCAGTTTTAGGAAAAAGCTGATGCGTCAGACTCACAATAGACTTCCTTAGTGTTACAAACCACTGCTTACACGTACGGTATAGTGAAGGACTCAAACGTCCCAAAATGCAAGTGGGGTTTGAAATGCGCTGGGACTCAAAAGTCCCGGCGGTAAACAAAGGGTTAAACGGTGATCGTCTTTCACTTCACCGAATAATCCTAACGTAACGTTACAACGACACAAGTTTCACATGTACATACAAGTTGTGCATCACCGCAGTCACCGGGGCAAACCGCTGGTACGTAGGTTACCGAGAGGAAAAATCCAATAACGAAAACTACGTTCAGACATCGTTTTTAATTAGACTCGCTTCAGCCCACCGTGATATTTGTGCGTGTACTATGTACAAAGACATATTGAGATTCACTAGCAATTAATGAAGTGACTTGGTCACACAGTGCATGTGTTTTGTACACAGATACAAAACGCGCTATAAATGATGTCATGATGACGTTACAAGACATTCTAGGCCAAAAGGCACATCTGCAGTACCCCACAAATGTATAACCGAAAAAAGTTTGATGATCGGGTGTATACTTCTTGAGCTATGGTTATTCCAAGATTGCCTAATTAAATATTCACGTGACTATAACTAAGCTAATTAATTAAGAATGTTAGTCTAATGACATTTAGAAACTAAGTCAAGGCATAAGCTTCCATATGGTATATGAGTTGACTCTTTCTGACAATGCTAAGAAGGCCATTTGCCGCCAAGAAAGTGCACTTGTTAAGTCAATGGGGTTTTGCGGGAAAGAAAGTATAATTATAATATAAAAAATATAAAAATCTTGACAGAAACAATAGCTCTTCCGACTATGGAGGTCGGAACAGCTAAAAATAATTCCGATGCCTGACACACCCACCCACCCACCCATACATGTAGACCACTGCAAACTGAGGAGATACTTGGTATTCTATCAAACGGAGGACAGTGGTACAATTTGGGTGGTATCTATCAAATGGAGGACAACATACACAATCACTGTCTGTGAGGATTACCTGCACTTTAGGCATATGGCATCATGTTTTCTTAGTGCTTGGGAGATATTAACTATCTGTAAGCATCTTCCGCATAATTAGTCAGCATAAATAGTCAGCATAATTAGTCAATGAACACAGGAATGATAAATCTGCCCGCTGGGCAATTTGGAGGTGCATTTGTCTTTTTGGCTGAACTTGTTGTTCTATTGTCTGTTCACAAGGCGTACAATACCTTTTCAGTTCACTCTAACTTTCAACTTTGATAGAGCTTCATTGTGTTTTGCAAAGTCTTTAATGTTCCGCCACGTTCGAGTCGCGAGTGCCACAGGACAGGCCGTTTCAATGTCACGTTTGCCGGGTAGTTTCTTCATCAGAAAAAATCTCTGTAGTCCCTCCATGACGTCTCTCTTCTCTTCTACAGTCCATGGACGATGCTGCCCTCTTCGAGATAACGGGGAGGCCCGACTAGTGGATGGGACACTGCCTTCACAAGTTCCTATAACACAAAGTAATTAAAAGACAATTTAGACATGAAATCATTTCACTCTCGGTGCAGCCGCTAGAGACAGAGAAGAAAATAATAATAGGCTAATAATAATGTGTGGATTTATATAGCGCACGTATCCACCAACTGAGTGGTGCTCAAGGCGCGCATAATATACCCCCCTGCTCATAAGGCTCATGAGGGCTCATAAATCATTCCTGAAACCATCTCAGCTCCCTGGGAGTATACAGTTCAATTGCTGCCATTACAGCATATAGGGCTAATCAACCAACTCTGCCCTCACAGGTACCCATTTAACCCCTGGGTGGAAGCAATTATGGTTAAGTGTCTTGCTCAGGACACAAGTGTGTCCGGGATTCGAACCCACATTCTGCTGCTAACACCAGAACTTGAGTCCGGTAAGCTAGACCGCTCGGCCACGACACTCCATTAATAGAGAAAGAGAAATAGAAAGAAAGATAGAGAAAAATAGATGGACTGAAAACAGATGGAAACAAAAATAAAAACAGCCACAACTTACTGTTATCACTAGAATCATCACTCAGTCACAGTAGTCAGAAGAATCACTGCTGCCGTCATCAGTGGGTAAGCCTCTGCAAATAAATAAAGAACAACAAAAGAAATGATTAAAGTATTTCTGCTCGCGTAAGAATGTGTACTGGCCACGGTGGAGGGGGCGAGAGGGATCAGAAAATATCGGTCTACCTACATGTAGGCAATTGGGAGAGAACAAAAAGTGAGAGGTACACACAGAGGAGATATTAGTTTCACAGTGGCTGTACGTACCTCCAGTGACATGTAACTCTTGCAGTGATTTGCCATGCTGGGACTCCAAGTTGCCCCTCTCCAAGCTGAGGAAAAGTCGTGACAGTTGAGTAACTCTCTGGACGGTATCTGGCATCTGGTAGTATTCACGATGGACTCGAAAATCGTGACCCATGAAGTTCGCTAGGGTTTTCCAGCTGATGGTCCTTCAAGGCAGAATTTGTGACGCAGTCGCTACATGTTTCGAAGTTTGGTAGAGCGGATGCTGTCGGCATTGTCGAGGCCTGCATCGTTTGCATACGCTCTGAGACAGTCACTTCCTCGAATATGGCTCATGCCTCCATAACAAGACCGTGCAAACAAGTACACGTTATCCTGTGCAACTCCAGCTTGAATTCTCTTTGCAACCAGAGCATTCAACCACGTCATGGCCTCGTTGCTGAGAAGGACCGGCACAGTTCTGCCCCTCTTACCAACTATTTCAACGACTTTGAACATTTTGCAGAGGTGCCTTTCGAGATCAGTGAGCACGCAGTCGCTATTGACAACAGATGTACTGTGCTTGTTGAAATCTTCCACTTTCATCTTGGAAACCTCACCCTGCCTTCTCCGATTGAACATAATGAGGCTGTACAGTGTGACCTCATTCAATATCTTCCAGGGTGCGCTGACTTGTTTCCCCCGGGCAGCTTGAAGGAGTCGCAATTGCCTGTCACCAGTGTCATTGAGAAACGATGACATTTTAACCACATCAGCATTTGTGGGGAGAACGGTGGGTTTATGACGCTTTCCTTGGTACAGTGTTCTGTGCGCATGGGTGGACACATGTTCTCTCCATTTCATTTCACACAATTGCAGGAACTGGTCGGATGTTTGCGCTTTGTGCCTTTCACCGGACTCCAGAGCATTTCCTTTGAGAATGACTGCACATTTCTTGATGGAATGCCCAATCTTCAGTGCTAGAGATGGAACATTATACAACTGGTTGACTTCACTGAAGCCTGCGATATCCTGAACACCCTTGAATATATCATTGAGGTGGTGGGGATGGATGAATACTTCAAGTGATGCATTTGGTAGGTTGGTGTTTTTCGCAGTTGGATGACGAGGCGACCCAATTCGCGTAGCTTGTTTCGGATATAGCCATGTTGAGCTACGTCGTGGCCGAGCTTCAGGTATTCACGTTTGGCTACTTCGATAATCAGTGAATCGGTTTTGACTATGAGAGATATATCATCCCCTCTTCATGGGACTTAAAACTTTGTTCAACTTGAAAGATACACCAACAGGAGGAGGTTTTCAACAAATCACTCTTGTGAGCACTCGTCCACGTCTACAAGCTGCCATACAGCCTCCATCAGTATGTGCATTGAGCACAGTCTTAATTGGGCACCAGTGTCTCCAAAAGATCACTGCATGTACATAATAACCAAAACAATATATGCACGGTCCATAGTCATGGGATCTGCCTTATGATTGAGCCTATATGCCACAATGAGGACACCCTCACCCTCTCAGTACTTTGCAATTGTGTCTGTGATTACCAACATTACGTATTTTCAACAGAAGATTGTTACAGGCACTACAGTCGGTCTCCGAGGTAATATCTACAACTTCTCTTTCTTCCTTATGGCAAGACCGAAGATGACAGGGCAACTTAGCCTGAGGTTCGTCACAGTAACAACAAAAGTGTTTTTGTCCCATTTCCTTTGACCACCCATATTGCTGGTCTGCATGACTGTCACGCCGCAGTTCTCATCGGGTTCCAACATCGTCAGGTGAGCTGTGTGGCTCGTTAGTCAGGCTGCTATGACATCATGAAGCTTCAGGGTAACACTGGAAAGGGTTGGTTGTACCGTCATCCCTGCACTGTGGCGATGATGGGTGGACCAGCTAGAATGAAATAAAACAGACATATTTATCAGCAGTGGATACACGCTATTTTCGATCTGGGAAGGCTGCAGTGAAAGGGAAGGGAGGGGGAGCTACAAACCCCATTAATGTGTGTAAGTGCTTACTTTACAGGGAACGCTTCTTTTGGTGACGACCCCTGCGTTCCATGTTGCTAAAGATACTTATAGCACATGCATTGACTCACTGGGGAAAAATAATATAAATCACAAACCTGAATTAATACAGACTAACCCTTCTACAATCAGTGAAATTTTTTCAAGGGCAAGCCATTCACGCCACTACAAGCCATTGCTATGGTGAGCAGTGGCTCCTCATAGCTATATTGCATAGTAACATAATGCCTCATATGTCCGTTGGTTTAAGTGGTTTGTGATTGACATATTGCAGGGCATATTACTTTGTTCCAGACTCAGTGGCTGGTGGTAGGTTACTATGGAAAGTCTGTGTTTACAAAATAACTGCTGAAAATCCCAATGGATGATGGAGGCTTGGTATCGTTTATTGGTCTCAATGGCTGATGGTGATTTATTATTGGGAGTTTGGTTACAGTATAACCTGCCAAAAAATAAGGTCAACTGTGGTATACATGTGTCTTTGTATGCATGTATGAGTGTTGGCTCTGAAAAGAGCCGTTGGTGGTCGTCGCTTCGAACAGTGTACTCTGCTCGAAATGTCTAGACCACCAACGGCTCTTTTCAAAGCCAACACTCCTCCCAAAGAGATTACTAATACTAGTTACACATGGTTGTACCCGCAAGTTTACTACTATAGTTATACTAGTATAGTTTTGCTATCATCCACACGGAAATTCATCCACACCTTCCATGGCCTTCAACCATCACTTACTAATACTATATAAATAGGACCTAGTTTGGTGTTAAAATGACAGCTCTATACTGTGTTTGGTAGAATGTATTGTTCAATAAACTTAAAATATAATGATTATAAAAGAGTTATAATAAGTCAGCTATGTGGCATTTCATAATATTAAACCCAAGAGGCTGTGATCGCTAAGTATTATATTACATTTTAATGTCATTATATTAAATGAGTACACTACAGGCAGCCTACGACAAACGTTGCATTGAACTTAGCCTAAATAACAAATGCATCTGAGCATACTTTTAAACTTTCCAGTAATTTTCTATAGACACATTTTAGTACTTAAATCGTTAGTACACTTGACTTGGCTTACCTGTATCTTGTGAGCTGAAAAATACCGTCTTCTCTCTAGCACCATGGAGGAAGGAAAAGATGCTAGCTTTTAGCACTAAAGGCACGCACTGGAAAGGACGCTATCTTTGAGTACCAATAAGCATTTCGTAACTGCTGGCTGATGACAATAGCAAACGCGTCTCCACGAACATGTCCAAAGTGTTGTAACTAGAGGCGCTGGTACATTTCAGGCGATTCCGTAAAGTCCCGGACGAATGTGTTACGTCACACTCCGTCGGTTTTTTTTCCTTTAAGACCGAGGACGGCTTTCAAAACGTGAGATATTTCACTGGCCGTCATAATATGCTCCAGAGTTGCCAATTTTCACGTTAGTTCAAATAGAGGACGTCCTCGTTTTGCATCGCGTGCTCGGTTGGCGAGTATGAATTTACATGGAAGACCTCACTTGACGTAATTAACACGTGCACACACACACACACAAACACACACAGACACACACACACACACATACTTGCAGCCAAATCAGATTCTGGATCCAGGTGCATGGGTATGATCACAAAAGATCACCCAAACGACAACACAGAGGTAATGAGGGGAGGAGTAAAATACAGTGAGATGTTTCCAACAAAATACGTTCGTTTTTTCTACAATTTAGCACCTCTGCTCTTTATTGCGATTTTGTGGGAAGATTCGTGACGGAGTCTCATTATGAATCCACATGACAAAGGATACTGCAGTCTGCTTGATTGAACGTCTAGTTGAGTGGCCTCCTATTCATTACAATTCCCTAGCTTCTAACATAAAAATACAAATTTTGATTGGATGTTCGCCTGTAGTCTGTCTGTGCTAGTTGTCATCATTTTCCTATAAGTAAACATTTATTGGTGGTTGTCAGTATTACTAGTGCAGCAGATAAGTACACATTTATTACACTTTTTAATTGTGGCACGCATGTACTTCATACCAAAACATGTAAATTTAGATATAGTGCCATCTCTGATTTGGCATGTGGTGGCCTTGGCAGCCATTTCTGAATGAAGACCTTTGTTCTAGAGTAAAATAGGTTGCAGGGGTCAATCTGTACAACAACAAAAAAAACCAAGAAATGATTAAAAGATTACTGGACCACAGCATCCGCAAAAATATTTGTAACAATTAAGTGAGGAAATATCGGGAAGGAGGATGATTGTGTTGGGCTGCCCCCCCCCCCTCATAATTACCCCCGCCCGGATTTCACGAACAAGTTTCAGCTAATTATGATGGATTTTTCGTTTTCATTCTAATGAGGAACGTTTGTCAGTTTGTGTCTTGAAAATTCATTAGTGAATTTGTTTTACTAATTCTCCTTTCGGAATATGAAAATTTGGTACTTTTCAGCTCATATGCCCTAATGCCCGATCTGTTAAAAAAAATTGGCAAAATATTTGGAGGGCTTGACAAACTTAAACCGTGTCTGGGTACGGTACATGAACAGAATGGGCCAATAGTGGAAATCCACAATGGACAAACAGTCCAGCATGATAGTTGCAAACCATAATATCAAGAATGTACAAGACCAGAAACAGGTCAATAATAAATTATCTTCTTCTACTGGCAATTACAAGTATAAACAGGGCCAATTCGGGCCAGGAATATAGCTACAATCTTATAACAGCATGACCGTACAGAACTAGAACAGTGTCAGTGTTAGCTCTTCATAGCAATCAGAATGAACAATGGTACATAATAATTATATAGGAACGGGAGCAATTCTGGCCGTCAAGGCCACCATAGGCCAAAACAGCGAGGGCAGTATATCTAAATTTACATGTTTTGTATGAAGTACATGTGTACCAAGTTTCACACTTTTATCACAAGTGCAAGAAACTTACAAATATTGCACTTATCCGTTGGTCTATAATTATACTCTCTGTACCCAAACGTAGTTTTTATCAATATTATTGGTCCAATTAGGCTATTGTTTATATAATACACAAACTGCGTAGTTCTAGTCACGTCTCCTTCCTATATTTACCACAGATCGAAACGGAAAATTGTCCCTGTCCCGGCAGGTGGCAGACTTGGTTTCGTTTGTTGTTTCCCCCAAATCAGTTTCAATGAGAGCAGTGTTTTGAGAAGAGAAAAAGGTGTAAAGGCTCTCTCCCGGACCTGATTTATTTAATAAGAACGTTTCAAAAGCGTTTGAAATTGTTCAAATTTTGTCGTGTCCTTTCTGAAATAAGAATAAAAATTAGACAGGGTGATTTATACCTCTACTATCTTCGCATCACGACAAAATTCACGACATCGCAATTATAATTTAAAAACAAATATTAAAACAAATTCGCGACATCGCAAATATATAGGATATGTGATTCCCCTTTTAGGGGCCACCCTAAATAATAATTTTGTAATTTTGTAGAAATCATGTAACTGGGTCTTTCCACACTAATGGGTACATATGATAACTGTTGGACTGTGACATGGAAGGGTCAAAAAAAGGGTATTTTGTCCCAAACTATTCCTGAACATTTATTAACATTTAATGATTTGTGCATAGTACCAAGAAATTGCAGGATCCTCTTAAAGACATTATGTTTTGTAACATGGACAGCCATTTTGTTTTAAGTTTGCCAGGAAAGTGATAATAGAATTAAATAATTTACTCAAATGCTTTTCATTTCCATCCCTAACCCCTTTTGGATTGTTATGAGTCCACCATTTGTTTTATTTTGAATTACCAATCTGATACCTTTTAAATCTTAATTATATAGTAACACAAACCAATAGCAACTGTGGCCCTTAATTGTTTTAGTTTTAGGCCCTAAAGTCTTTTTATAGAAACTTTACAAATATCGGGGCGTAGCGATGGCATTTTCTTTTGGGGGTTGTGGAAGCCATTTGCCCGACTGACGTGGCCGGAATTTCCAGTGGGGGCAGGAGACAACATTTTTTGTGGGTGGGAGGGGTAGGTGGAAACTGCCACCCGGACACCAGAAAACCATACAGCTACAACAAAGTAATAACAACTGATAGCAAACCTTCAGTGCCATAGAAGAAATCGGCAAACCCATAGCTCTGGGGTTTGGCGACTGCAAGGCCAACTTCTAAACTTATGCCGACTGAGAAAATTCACGGAAGCTAACGGTGTTGAAAATGGTGGGGAAACTATGATGGCGCACACAGGGTGGCGGCACTACAACCCCCTTTATTGAATAATTAACTGTTTTTCTTCCCTCGAACCTCTATTCTCTCGTTTATATGGATTCTAGATAACCACTTTTTTTTTTGGTCATGGGCCAAATGCGATGTAATTCATACCTGTAGACGCGTGTTATTGACCATATTATGTTCCCCTGTGTGTTTCCCAGTGTGTGTGTGTACTTCTCTACCAGTTCAGTCACGGTCTCCTGCAATTGGTGATGAGTTACAAGGAATGGAAGGGTTATCCCCTTTAAACGGATTTTGCAAAATAAAAAACAAAGGCAATCCACTCATTCACTAGTGTATACAGGGTATCCTCAAAATCATGGTGTCTTAAAATCTACAATTATTTTGCCAGATGATGTCCAATTCCATTGCTGTGTTTCTGTGAAATTTTCGCTGGTTTTGAAAAAACAAGGGTAACTTCGTGTAATACTAGTGACAGTCACGGCACACATTGTGACTAAATTTGCCTCAAAAAATAATTAATAAAAAAATAAAACAGCGACAATTTCACAGAACGGTGGAAAAATTAACCCTGAAAAATAAGGAAGATTATTTTGTAGTGTAAGACATACAAAATATACAAAATTGAAATACTTATGTTTGGGGGGCGCCAGTGCCCAATTTTCCATAAGTTGTTTAGCCAAAACGTTCGCTGAGCAGTTGTTGTTGGGAACACCAACCACACTTTTAATATTTATTGTATACACTTTGGCTGGTTGTCTGTTTCATATTGATGCTAAGCAATATTGCTTTGCTTAAAGGGCACAATATCGTCACGATCAACAGCTGCATGGAATCGCAGTGCTAGGTTTAGATTAACCTCAGTCACTGAAATAATACCCCACATGATAAGGACATATTACCGTTGCTGCTGCATAAATGAGCCAGTATTTGTCAGTCGCTGCCATCTTAAACTGGTTAATACCCTGTTGAAAGTCTGCTCTGATAATGACGATATTGTCCCTTTAAATTGGCCCATTATGTGTACAGAATAGGTGATGTAGTAATGTACATGAACATAAGAGTATGTATTGTCTGTACGCTAAGTGCTGCAAATGTTCAAACATGTTCACAGTTAAAGGGCTATAAAATAGACCGTGTTAACAACGTAAACAATAAAATATGACTATTGGAGAATATATTTGCCCTTTGTCCATTTTCTGCGTCCGTTTGTACAATTAACAAAATAAATTCTAAATTTGGGGCACCACGCTCCTCCCATTCCTCATTATTAACATATAATCTATGACGTATACCTGGGAGATTTTTTTAACTGGCCCGTTTACGTGGCACTCTGTGTCATCTTTTAGGCTACTATTGAAGTTTCACGATGTTTTTAATGTCAACAATCTTTTTTTGTTCTAAATACCGTAACGTAAGCCTACTCAATTATTTTTTCCAAATAACCCTGAGGGTTGTCCGTTAGAATGTTCCGAATCAATGGAGGTGTGCACTGCGTTTCACGGTACCTGCAGGCGTGGCCGGGCTGGTGGTGATATGATCGGTGCTTGTAAGTACGCAGAGATCAGTGGTGGAGCTCCCTGCAGGTGTACGTCACGAACAACCACCTCGCGTCGTGTGCAAAATTTGAAACGATTATTTTAAATTTAATTAAAGTTTTTAAAAAATCAACTCAAGACACAAAAAAAAGTTAAAATTGGTTTGTTTTATTCATATCCAACTGATAAAATAACAATAACAAATAAATTAAGACAGAAACACACTTCATAGACCCTTTAAAACTGTAAGTCACGTGCCGCATGACGATATTAACGTCACCTGCTAACATTTAACTGGGACGATCCGGTCAAAATACAACACTAACATGGGATTTAAGGCTGTGAACTCTTTAATTGGAAAAAAAACAAATATGCCTATATGGTATAATCATAGATAAACGATCTCTGTGGTATAATTATGGATCTTAAACCTATAGGAACGCACGCTTCGTTTCGTTGTATCCTTTGAACAAAAATGCCGAAATGATATTTTAACAAAAAGATAAAGAAAATTGAACTCCTTTCAATGTGTACCGGTTCGTGAGTTCAAGTGGTTTACTTAAGTTCAACATGTTGTTGATATACGTTCTACAAAGGCTGTCTCATGTCGTGCCTGGCTCTAAAATGTTGTTGCCAAATCCGATTCTAGATCACTTTCCCGGCCGCGATAAAGCGCAACCAGTTTAAGTCCTGAAATTTGATACGTTTTTTTTCCAGGGCGCAACTTCCGTCAAAATAAATTCTTCAAAAGCGCGCCAAAACACAGCGGTGCGTCTGCAAATCAACGCCATAATACAACAATCGTTATTCGTCCAAAAAACAAAGCAAAAATAAAGATCTCCTGGAGTTTTCCACACAGCAATTTAACCCCATTGGCGTCACAGCACGGCGCCGTACGCCCCGTTACGCTCAACGGCGTCCGCGGTATGGGATCGGGTTGTTCATTGTTGAAATGAAATGAACCCAAAATCATCGTTTCCTTCCTTTCGTTTTTTGGTGATGGTTTGTCCCGACTTTTAACTCAATAATGGTTGTGCTAGAACCTCATCTGTGGCGATTACCAAGCTCTAATGAGCTCAGGTGAACAATTACCTTGGAATGTCCTGGGTGCGGGTAAATTGTCCCCAAAAAAAAACAACAACAACAACAACAACAACAGCAACAACAACAACAAACAAACAAACAAAACAACAAACACCCAACAAACCCAAAAACAATTTAAAAAAAACAATCACAGAAAAAGGCCAGTTTTGAGAGTTTTGCAAACCGTTTGGAATTCACTTCCCGATTTTTTAAAGAAGAGCGAGCAAGAAAGTCAAAAGATATTCATGTTACACTAATAAACTGTAAATAAGAGCGAGATCAAAGATGCGAAGACCGGCTGCGCCAACCTTGTAAAAAATAATGTGTTCTGGCATTTGACCTGTACGCCGGAGTTCACTCAGAATGTTCAGTATACCCACAGGTACTCCAGCAAACGCTAAGCAGTGACGTATCTGTCAATCCTCAAGGGTACAGGGTTGGCGGGGGAGAAACGAGCTGGCTGCCACAAAACACTAATATATAATTCACAACCATTGTATTAACCTGTTTTACACATATCATTCTGAAAATATCAACTATTTCAAAATGGCGCCCATATAAGTTATTGTACACTCACTGCCGAAAATGTTACAACATGAATTTGTACGAGACGTTGCCTGAACGGATGCCGCAATTATCCAGGTCACGTGGTTACCCGACAAAGTATTGAAGGACTTTGTTTCCCGAGCAGAACAGTAAAAGAACATTGACTTCAAAAACACAGGCACTTTCAAAGAGTCTTAAGTAGTGTAAAATAAATAAAATAAATTATTGTAACACAGTTCTCCAAACTAAGACTTTGGTGTAATTTCAATGTTGCAATACTTATGGCCAGTGAGTGTATATGCGGATCTGATACAATTTTATTAATTAGGAGTAAGGTTCGTTGTAACACCATGTAGGCCTAAATATCTCTCACTAGAGTTGTAAATAGTGTCTTCTGAGAACCGGTGGTGAGATAACTCGACGTTTCGATCAGTATACTCTGATCGTCTTCGGCTTTAACAACTGCAGAATTCTTTGAATTCTTGAAAGATATCTAACGAAGTGGCATATGAGTGTTACCGCAAGCCTTACTCCCCTTTGTGTTCTTCCACCTTACAAGCTTCAAACCCTATACTTATTCATTCGTGTAATAAAAATATTTAAAAAAACATTTTACGAAATTATTTTCATTGCAAATCGTAGAACCTATCAAAACCAAACGTGGATAGCCAGCATACAACACTCTAAAATATGAAACTAAAGTTAAATTGAATCAACTTAATATAAAGTTCGGTTAGAGACATAACCTCAAAAAATAAGCATGAACTCAAAACAAGTGTTGAATAAACGTATAAAATCAAGATAAGCCCTAACTTTATCAATGTTAATTCAACACTTTTAAAGAATCCGAATTCCGACTGCTGTTATAAGCTAGGGTTGTCGCTCACCGAACTCTTTAACATATTCATTCAACATTTTCAATTTTTTTAGAGTAAAGGAAGAGTGTATAAGCGTCGCGCACATTGGGATTTACGCGTCGCGCTAGAAAGAGTTGTCGCGTCGCATTAGAAGTGTTGTCGCGTCGTATTAGTGTTGTGTCGGTAAATTTATCCGCAAAAAATGTTTGCCGCCCCCTCTCTGAAAATCTGGCCACCTCACACTGATGTCGGTCGGCAAATTGGCTTCACCCCAAAGAAAATGCGCTTTGTGCGCCCCTGGCGTCAACCATCACGATAAATTTGTTTTGTCTGAAGTGTTTACTTTTAATTTGAACAAAGTTGCAAATATTGAGAGATTATTTAGTAAAGGACGCTATCGCCTTCCATACAAAATATGTATAGCGCCACTCCACTGACATGGGTTGTTAACAACGTTAACCATCTTCAATTTTATTTTCTAACATCATTACACTAATCGTCCAAGTCTGTAATAGCTCCAGTTGGTGAGGCGGAAGCGGCGGTTCAAATCCCTCCAAGCTTTGTATTGACTTATTTTACGTTTGGGGTTGCAAATTCTGTAGCATACTCCTCATCTCAGCATACAAGGTGGGTCTACATAAATATTTGTTGGGGGCATTATGTTGTATGAGCCATCAAGAGTGGGGACCATTATTGTTATGCATCGCCTTCCCCCACCCACTCTAAAAAAAGGTTGCAAGCATGTCCACTCAAATTTACTCAATTCCAAAACCGATCGACGCCAATGGACGGGAAAAGTAAAATTTGGTGGATTCTTGTTCCAGTGTCCCAACAAGTCTGTCCAATAATTATTGGCCATCAGATTCGCTCTATGTGTGACCGCGTATAGCGCTGCGACGGCGGGGCCCCCCTTCCAGCATTCAGGGGTCACAGGAACCTCCGTGCTCAAACCTTTTCCCTGACTCGTGTTCGGACTTCCGACCACTCGGGACTCGGACGCTAAATGTAACCGGCTTAATTGCCTTACCTCCCCGAAAGACATGTTATATTTAAATATCAAATTGTTTTCAATTATTTTTTAAAATATTGTCATGAAGTCTATATTTATATCATTAAATATTGATATCAGAATTTTTTTTTAAAAGAAACCATGGTAAAGTTGAATCTTGATCAAACGGCGGTGCAAAAAAAAAGATTTGACAGGTTAACACGCGATGCATGATGGTCTGCACGTTGATAACCACTAGGCGTTTTGGGGCAATACAAGACAAAACAAAGATAATATTAAAAATCTTGACAACAACGCATGTTTTACGGCAATCCTTTGGCGCAGAAAATTAGGTTTACACAGCCATTCACACTACCCTTTCTCCATCAATCGTCTGCGGTAGCAAGGGAAAGGTTAGAGGGTTTCTTTTTTTTTTTTTCCCGCCACAATTCAAGTAACTCTTTCGAAGGGGCGTTGTCTTCCCTCTTCAATCACGCCAGAGATCAAACGTCAGGCCAGAACGGCCCGGGGCCATGAAGGCGAGGAGCAACTTGACGGCCCATTTGATGAATCTTTAGAACGGGTGCCGTAAAGATAAGTTATAGAAGCCGTTATTTCAAGTGCATTCGAATATTAAATGTAAAAAAATGTATTTTGGTGTATACATATGGTGGCAGCTATACTTCCCCTAAAATAATTATGTCTGAGGTGCTGTCACATTAAAAGAAAGATTTAAATTATTTTCCCAATAATTTTTCAGTTTTATTTATCGGGAAGGGTATTCTTTCCTAAAATTTCCCACGTTAAAATGAATATCACAAATCTTTATTTGATTCAACGAGATCCTAAAACTATACTGATCATGGTTATATTGCCAACATTTACAATGGAAAGTCCATGAGTTGACTTCATAATAGGGGCCCGGTATGTTAATATTTTGGATACAGCTGGATTTCCATACTAAAAAGGGTTTTTAATTGGCTAAATAAATGTATTATAATGAATTTAAAAATAAGTGCCATTTTGTTTTTTGTTTATCTTCTGCCGCCATTTTACGGTTTTCCAAAATGGCCGCATTTCAGGATATATTTCCCCATTTTTATTCGACTTTCTGACCCACCTAAACATTATTGTTTTACATTGTGTAATATATTTGGCGTCTTATAGCTTTAATACAATATTATTTATGCACAATATAGTTGGGGCAAAGGAACCGCCATAATCTTGAACTTTAAAATAGACATCCATTTTATTGTTAGCGACTGGTTTCAAAAGTAAAATCTACATCGGGTTTGAAAAAGCTTGTTTGTGTATTTTATAACATTATAAGGAAATTATTATGGATCAATATTGTCTGTATGCGTTAACTTATATTGTTTATATTCTGTGTTTCATTCAGGCAATAGGGGTTTATATTTTTTGTTATATCGGAGGGTGTTTCTTGCAACCATATAAAGGCATTGTGATTCTTCATTTTCAGATCATTAAATTGAGAGAACTTAAAACCCCATAAAGTCTTGTCAGTATTTTGCGGAGCGTTCGTCACCTTAACGAGGACTGTGCCTCCACGGTTTGAGCTGTCGGGGAATTCTCCTTGGTTTTCACTACATTACTATATTCGGGGTCTTAAGATCACAGATAATGTTACTTGTGTTTTGTTAAATATTACGTAGGACCAAGGTCACCATCTTGGATTTTAATGGGGCAGCTATTTTGATTTGCTTTATCAATTTGAATTACTTTGGTGAAATGATAATTTTTTAACAATATCCAAGAGTACAATCCTATATTGGCTTTAAAAGATGCTTCTGCCTATGCAAAATGATAATGTTTGTTTAAAACATCCCCAGTTTGGTAAAATTATGTGAAGGGTGTGTGTTTCGCTGGAGTCTGTCTTTTTTTTTTATGATACGGTTGTTGTTGCAACTTACAGAAAATGATGATTTTATTAAAAAATGGCTTACCGTCACGCGCGGCCATTTGTTGCCGCGATGTCTATTCATCCGGGACATTGTACGATGTAATGACTGCACCAACAACCCGAGCGTGCTTTTAACTGTATGGAATGAGTGTGGAAGTAATGGTACATTTCGGTGATTAATAAGTCTATTTCTTACAAATTTACCAATGGCTAGCTTTAGCCTATGTATGCGTCGAGGGTACAATACCCGTGTTGTGTTTATCGCTATGAGTTTGCGATGTACAATGCGGGCTCCTGTGCCTAGCTGGCATACAGCTCTGGCAAAAGCGCTCGGGTTTGTTGGGTGCGGTCGTGCCCGCTGACTCCCGGATGAGCTGGGCATCGCGCAACAAAACCCGCGCTGCGCCATGACTGATGGTTTAAAAATCATCATTTTCTACGGTGCTGGCTGACAGCCGATCATGCGCAATAGACGGTCTCCATCGAAACATCGCACCCCTTTCCCTCAACCTTTCCTAAACTGGGGTATGATATTTCACTTTAAACAAGAAAACGTTATTTTAATTTGAATTGTGTACGCTTGTTTACATTTAATATAATGTGATGATCTGTATATAGATTAAACATGAAGGTAACATCGGCATTTTGCGCATAACAGGAATGCGTTAGGAAAAAGAAGGTGCAGTGTTTCCATATATATGGTCATTGTATGGGTAAAGTCACACAAAAACCGAACAATTTCAAAAGAGGTGTTCGCGCTGTCGCACGAACACCTAACTAGGAAGAAACCGGACTAAATCATTATATAAAAAACGCTCGTCAGAACTTCTACGAAAGATTCATCAACAGCGAGCAACTCTGATCACCAGTAGCTGCCCAGAATCACAAAGAATTGGCCTTGGTCATCACAATTAATTTCCTTTTCCTTAAATTTGCCAACAAACACACATTTGCAAATGAAATCCGTAATCTCATCAGGATAGACTCACGATCAATGACTACAAAACTGAATTTCTTATAGTTGGTACTAAACAACGGTTATCGTCGTGTTTTGACTTTGTTTGACAACAGAATATGCAAATAACCGTAATAATTCGGGTGTCATGTACCTCCAATACAAATTAGCTAATAAAATATTGATTATTGATGACGTTTATGACTACGAAGACGGCGAAACATTCCGATCGAGCTCAGATTGTGTCAAGTTTTGTGTTGCGTTACTTGCATAACCCCATGCGGTTTACCACACGTTGATTTACAAAATGGCGCTCCATGGAACTCGCAGCAAGGATGCTAAACACCACGCTATTTCATGGAAATTTATGAAGTGGGAAAGGTACTGCTGATGGAGGGTGATTATGCTGATGATGTTGACTTTGAACACCCTGACAGTGATGGAAGTTTTTGATTTTAGGGAAAAAACAACCGTAAAAAAGCTGTTAATCTGAAGTCATATGTCCGTACTAATAGCGATATAGCGATACGGTATGTTGTAACTTGTATCAATGTTGTAGAATTATGATTTTTGTTACATGAACCCAGTGGGTTTCAAACCATTATGGGTGAATATTATTATGCCTGACATATTCTAACATAAATAAACCACCTTTGTTTATCTTACAATGCATTATTATGTAACTTGTTGATTTATTGATATTTATTATACGGACTACAAACACTAAATTTACATTGGATGGCTGCAATACATTATGGGTATTCCCAACATATTCCCCATCTCAATATTCACACTCAGAAAGTCATAACCTTTATTTTGTTCCTTGCTCTCTTCATTGGCAAAATAAAAAAGCGTATTATTAATAATTTCCACACTTGACCTTGATTGTTTACATTATTGCATAACAGAAAACAACATACAGTATGTTTGTATCAGGTTGTAATTTATGATTTTTTATATATAAAGGATGTTACTATGCTTTATGGGTAATATTGTATGCCCTGATGTATTCTGACATCAACAAACCCTTATTTGTTTCTGGTACAATGCATATTACAGACTTTCAATTAATAACTTGGTAGATTGTGACTAGTATTCCCTAGAGACGATAAACCCTTATTTATATATTTGTAATATATTACATCCGGGTAATCCCAAGATGATCCTCATTTCACTATTCACACTCAGTAATTCAACCTTTATTTTGGTGCTTCTCTCTTGGGAAAATAAATAAAATATTATTAATAATTTCCACACTTGACCTTGATTGTTTACAGTATCAAATTACAATAATATAAACAATTCCGTCCCATACACATTGCAATAATTCCGGGTAGAACAGTTTATCCCAAACTTGGTATATCTAAAATCAAAGTACTGAAACAACAGTTATCCAAACTTGGTATATCTACAATCAAAGTACTAAACAACAGTTATCCAAACTTATTATCTTCAATGAAATGCTAAACAACAGATTATCCAAACTTAGTATATCTACAATCCAAAAGTACTAAACATTTATCCAAACTTAGTATATCTACAATCAAGTACTAAACAACAGTTATCCAAACTTAGTATATCTACAGTCAAAGTACTAAACAACACTTATCAAACTTGGTATATCTGCAATCAAGAAAGTACTAAACAACAGTTATCAAACTTAGTATATCTACAATCAAAAATACTAAACAACAGTTATCAAACTTAGTATATCTACAGTAAAAGAGAAGTTTGTGAAATAGTATTTCTCCAAAAGTAAATATATTTAGAAATTTAGGAGCCGAACGTGTGTGTGAATCTCCTTTACAACGCAAAAGAAGTCAGTTCTATATCTTTTATCTTCATAATTATTAAAAGACGCTATTAATGTAGGCATGCCTCAAAGTTCTTTAGTCACACACTGATTCTTCTGCCAAACTTACGTTAATGTACACGCAAATTTAACCCGCTTAACACCGGTTCTGTGTAACCAAATTCTGCTTAGTTTGTAGTAAGATTTCGTGTGAATTTTAAATCCTTCTTTTAACATTCAAGAGCCTTACGTGGTTTTATCCCCCAAGCACTATATTGATCATGGTATTGTTGAGGCTGTCAATTATTGTTTACACTCTAATAACAAGGTGTTTTGGATTTCCCAAAGTTCGGAATATCTAAAACAATGGGGATAGTTTCTTTTCATCAACAGCTCTAGAACTATGAATAACTACCACATGATATTCAACAATATTCTCAATCCATTGTTATTTTTAAACGTAAAGTTAAGACTCATCTTTTAACATAGCTTTTTTAATTAATTGTATACACTGTGGTTCATGCATATATATTCACCGTTGTCCTGATTTATTGGAGCCGGGTCTTATATGGGTTTATTTTTTTGTTTGTTTGTGTTTAAATCATGTTTAACTTTTTTGTAATGCGACTGATCATTTTTAAAGGTTGCGCGTAATACAAATTACAATTATTATATTATTATCCTTGACGAGAAAGTAGTAGAAAACAGCATTTCCAGGTTTTTTCGTATTCATTTCATTGGAATTCAGGAAGGGAAGTAGGTTTACTTTTTCCCTATAAATAATTTCACTTCTCGTAAAATCAATTTGCACCTCAGAACAAATTTTTACTTCTACGGACGAATGACACCATTTATTTTAACAGAAGGGGTTGAGAACACTCATTAGTTTTTGATCGGTGATTTTCTTTTGGGAAAAATTCCCAAAAAATGTTTCGAACGTTGTGCAGGAATACATACCTCCGTAGTGTCTTGTTACTGCTTAGATGGCGGTGGCTTGGCCGTAAAGGTGGTTTCCCCAAAGCCCTCTGTGTTCGTCGCACCTGAGCTGTCACTCAATACCAAGCCTAACTGTTGAGGGTGTGTGGTTAAGATTCGACTCGGCTACTCGTCTGTCGGGATGTGTTGATGTGAGGAATGTGGACGGATGATTCGCTGAACTTACCGGCAACCTGCGGTCGATGATGCGTGCGATGATCTATTTCTGGCTGGCGATTGACGAATCATGCCACAGAATAATAGAAATATGCACACATCATGAATAGAGCCCTAATGCATGTGGATTAAATTACTATTCCGCACGTTGGACTTAATTAAAAATAAATTACATGTAACGTAATGCCGTCTCATGCATAACGTTTGAACAAATTATCATAAGGAAACTGGAGATCATTTTTTACTAAAAGACTAAACTAAATGTTAAATAGCAAAACCACCATATATGTTTAATGGCAGCGACATCTTGGTTAGTTTTGATGTTGTCTCTTTTTTCCCTGTGTTTCAACTGAAGGAGGAACATGCCTCCCCTTGTGGAGGACAGGCTCGAACAAGACCTTTCTCCCCTTTGATCGCATCACTCACCCCTGCCCAAATACATGATTTGTTACTAACATGTGTTTCTTCTAGTTGTTTTCCAATTTCAGGGCCCAAGTTCTACGAGCAGACAGCTTGGACCTCCATGGGATCTCCTCTATGTTTGGGTCGTGCTGACATTTTCATGGAAGAGTTTGAAACCTCTGTGGCTCCGCTATTTGGATGACACCTTTGTTGTATATAGCCACATGTGCAGAGACACACTTCAGGACTACAACCTCAATTAGCAGCATCTAGCAACATCCTGTCCACGATGGAGAGTAGAAAGACAGCGAGATCTCGTTCCTTTTATGTTGGTGGGCCCTATTTCCAGAAGCAGACGGCTCCTATACCACAGCGCGTTTGCAGAGAAGCCCCACCCACACAGACCGTTACCTCAACCAACACTCCTTCCATCACCCTAACATCAAGTCATCGGTCCCAACAACACCTCGTGGAACGCTGCCACCAACCTGTAAACCAGGACAGTCTGCAAGGAACTACGGCTGTCAGGTTACCCTCCAGCACCCAGCGGCTACAAACCCAGCAAGATCAACACTTCGAAGCCTGTCCCAAACCCCGACCGCCATAAGGTCTCCCCAATGCTAACCCTTTTCTACTTGTATTCACTACCTGGGTTCGACGTCACATAAACTGGCGCATCCTCTAACAAGCAGGCATCCAAGTCTACCACCAATACCCCAGCAAACTTCGGGACTTCTCTCCACACCCACTGGGAAAAACGGATCCCAGCAACAGAGCAGGGAGTATACCGGAGCATTGTGAGTGTGGCAAAGTCTCATCAAAAGCCAAGCTGGGACGGAATCTCCCTACAGACTGAAAGAACACCGAGCAGAGGAAGTTTTTGAGAAGTCAACCATCGTCAAGCACTCCCACATCACGGACCACCAAATCGACTGGCATGCCAGCTCGCTAATCACACCCATCGACACGCAGCACCCCAGACACCTCAGAGGAGGCCATCGAGATCGTTAAACACATTACTATTTCCACCGCCCGATATTTGGCGACCACCCCAAATTCCACAATCAACCGGGCGGGGATCACCTATAACCCAAGGTTAACCACCCTCCCCCTCCCATGACCAACGGTAACAATTGATTCAGTTCGGTGAGCATGCCTCTCTCCCCTACCCCCTGGGATCCCAGTCCCAACAGTTTCCCACCTTTCCCAACGCACTTATCCTCCAGCATCTAGTCATCCCGTGATCCTTCAACCAGCTGTAAGCAGCAGCATTTCCCAGAGTCAGCAAACCCATAGCTCTAGGTTTATAACTGAAAAATTATTATAGACCAACCCTTTGTTCCTAATACCTTTTCCAACTGAGGCTCTAAATACCAAACTGAGAAAAATTGTGGGGTGTTAACACACCCCCTTCAAGGCCCTGGGCGGGTGGGAAAAGTGAACCCCATAGGCTGAGGCAATCTTTTTCTGCATTAAATAATTTATATTATGTAATAAATATATAAATTCACCGACAAATTCAGAGTGGCATGGTAGGCATTCTTCGCTACCAAAAGCAAAGCCTTTCTGTATAATAATAATTAATAACCGGGCTGTGGGTTTTTTTAATTTAAAAGGGATATAAATTCCAGGGTTAATTTTATTATGCCTGCTACCTGCCGAAATTGGTCGCTGGTTTTGTATATATTGGTTTTGCTAGTAAATATGTAGCTTTGCACATAAAAATGTGGCTTTGCCATTAATTATATGGTTTAACTATTTAACATTTGGTTTGGTCTTTGTGTGCCGATGCGCGGTGTCAGAGACAGAAACCGCGAATTTGTTTGGGCCCTAAATCGAAATTTAGTCACATACGGCTCTTCCTTACGAAGACAAAAAACGCTTCTGATTGCGACGCGACAACACTTCTGGCGCGATGCGATAACACATCTAATTACGACACGTTAATTCTAATATGGACGCAACTTCACGTGCCAAACGTGCATATGGAAAAAGGGTCTTCGGTTTTTTCTGTGTTTTCAATTTTGTATTCTTATAACGGATACGCAACGGATAAAACTCACTGTGTGGTTTTTCAAATTATCAAATTCAACGAATCATTTTAAATGAATGAATGTTTACATTTGTTTAATGATAAAAAATATGCATATTAGTTGCTGTGTGCCTTTTCGCCGCATGTAAAACTACATGTGTAGTCTTTTATGAGCATGGTCATGTGTTTTTATTACATCCTTATTACCAAATTTTCTCTTCAAACCTTAATATACCATGTGTACTTTTAGAAACTGAAATAAAAACTGATAGAACATTAATTTCATGCCGACAATAAATACATTATAATTGTAATAATAAATAACTTCACAATAATTTTACATGTTGAAAATGGCATGTATGACCGTATAGTTATTAACTGTGAACACAAAAGTAAAGCATAATGCTTTTGTACTTTTCTCTATTGGACAGAACCAAAAACCTTACACAGGACACGAAACGATTTACAAAAGGAGCATTAGATCCCACGACACATTAATTGGGTTTTTAAATGTAGGTTATATTGATCAGCTTTACAAAAGGCAGCATTACAAATGTAGTAGATTATAACAAAACATTCGAACAAAATTATGATTATGGCAGCAATTGGATATGCGTCACATGATATGATTATACTAATAATGATGTCAAGGGTGTGCCGGTCTTCTTCTTCTTTCGTATGATGATGCAGCGGCAAGTGCTAGTAGCTGCATACATCGGATTTTGATGACATTAGTTGAAACAGGGTGGACCACGTGAAGGTTGTCATCTCCCACCCGGTGTACCGGTAGAGTTATATAGAATAAGAAATGATGGTGAAGTCCCATTCGGTGAAACTTCATCTCCGGGTTAAAACTTGTTTTATCAAATGGGGTTTATATCATGGCTATTTCCGCAGTTTGTCATTTTGACATAATGTTTGGCGGAAGTAGTTGACCTTTAAATAATTACCAGTGTCATTTTTTCAGATTATGTGGGAATTGTTTCAAGAGAGACTTGGGTAGCAAGAGTAGGGCTTTCATGCACCTCAATTGCAGGGCAGTGTCAGTTAATTACCAAGTAACTGATTGTGAAAAACCACGTTAAGTAGGAGTTTTGTTGTTGCTGCTGTTGTTGTTGTTGCTGCTGCTGAATTGCTGCTGCTGTTACTGTTGTATTTTTTGATTGTGATTAGGGTTCTGGATTGTGCTGTCACTCAAAATGGGGTTGATTTTTAGTAGGGGTTGCACCAAAATAAAAACCATTTTGGGGTTTTTCGAAATGGAGAGGTTTTTGCATTGGATGGGTTGGGTTGGTTTTAATGGGAGTTTTAATGGGGGAATTTGGACCGAAATAAAATACATTTGTGCAGTTTCAAAATGTGGAGGTTTTGCATTGGATGGGTATATGGGTTCACATTGCTCCCGCTAAAACAATCATTATGGACTAGTTTTGTAAGAGATTTGCTTGGTTTTGGTTGAGCATTCACAGGATTTGAATATTTTCAACTCATCCCAATCGGACTATTCATTAAACGGACCAAACCTTGCTAACGATAGTCTGTGGTTTTTTCAAATTGTACTAACAATCTTTTATGGGCACATTTTAATCCTATATCCCTTTGCTGAAGAAACTATTTTTACATAATAGTAATTTTACAAAGCATGGTTTTAATGTATTTATTTCTGGTGACAACGTTGTTCTTTGAGGGTTTGCTGTCAATTTTATGTGGTGATTCGGAACTTATTAAGCCATGTATGATTCAGGATGCATTCATTTCTAGAAAGTACATATAGTTGCTCTTTTCTTAAAAAGAAAGTACATTGGTAATTACCATTTCATCTGAAGTGCTTTACATCTTAAGGGGCCATTCACTTAATAATTCAATGTTAAAAATTTCGATCTTTTTTTAATTGTTTTGACCACCACCACCCCAAATTTCGATTTTAACAATATTGATTTACTTCTATTATACTCTACTTACACTAAAGAACAAGTAATGCCTCAAATGATACAGATTTTTTTCAGATCAAGGACTCCAACATCAGTAGTTTTCAATAGCTGTTCACAACTTTAAACAAACAACTTTGTAGTTTAATCAGGGAAATGAGTGCCAAATTGCACATAAAAACTGTTGTGCAACAGTTTTTAGTTTGATACTGACCCCATCATTTGGACAATGTAAAAAGGAATCATGTTGCAGTAGTTTCCAGTTTTGCTTTTTTTTATTGCTTCTAATATACCAATGGTTGTACAAAACAAAATGGTATACACTAGACACAACTTGACACGGCCTAGCTGAACATTTTTGGGGTCCGCAAAAAAAAAACCAGACAGAAATCTTTAAAGGCTGTCTGGCATAATTCAATACAGTGAAATTTAAAAACGAAGTGGATGATTGCTGAAGACCTACTGAGAAATTTGAGTTGTAAGGATCTTCAAAGCCATTGAGTTTGACATTTTTAATCGATAAGGTCGAATGATAAAATGTATAAAATACTGAACACCCAGTTTGTATTATTTCTGTTTGAGATATTGTCAGAAATTTCAATTTAAGTATTTGTCGGTTGAAGACCCCAAATTTCCTTTGCTGAATTAAAACAAGCCATTTTAGTTAATTGTTCAGTGACGGCGACCGGAAATTTTACAAGGTCTTCCCCGTTTGTCAAAATGTCCCCATCTACTTTCTTGTTTGTCAGCTGATAAGCGGTGGAAAACGATGTCGCACCCTTAAAATCCCTTTGTACGTTTAGAAATAAGGCATAGAAACACAAACAAAACGATCATATGCCGACTTTGTGGCTTCGATATTATGAACTTCTAACTCTCTCATAAAATATGTTGCAATTCCGGCGAGGTCGAGCAGCTGTTATCGCCCATGACCGCGGCCATATCATCACGCAGCATCAAATAGCGGGGTGTACATGTGTATGTGTGGCGCGTGTGTGTAGAAAAAAGCGCGGCGTCGCACTGATGCACTGGATCGTACAGCCACTGCAGTGTAAGCCTGTAAAGCGTTATATCGGAAAGGAACCCGACCATTATCACAGCCTTGTTTACACTGATAGTTAACCTCGTCCTCGGTGTTTCAAGCTCAGGATCGACCTCGCTATCCTGTTTACGCGCGGAGGTTTAGGTAAATCGAAAACAAGGTTGACTTTTATGACTCAATGGTATCATATCAATACATAGTAGGTGGATCATCGAGGTGGACGGAACCAACAAACAGACCTGCTATGCGCCAGACGACGATCCTGGACCAGCGTGGTATTTTGTTTCAGCCTTATTTTATGCTATCATGTTTTAAAAAGAAATCTAATTTAAAAAAAAACCTGAATTTTCGATTTTCAGTTATTTCTTTTGACCCACCACCCACAATTTCGAAAAAAGGTCAGAAATTTTTAACATTGACTATTATAGATGACCCCTAATAGAAACAGCAATTGTTGTGTATTAACTAAAACAGAAACAAAATATTTAAATTGTTTTCTCAAAGTGACGTGAGCACCGTTTTGATAGAGGAAACTTTGCACGATAATTTGTTGTTGTTAATGTCTTTTTTACAGAAAACTAGAGGTTGAAAAGGAATGTGCGTTACCAAATACTAAGTTGCACCTTCCCTTTAAGAGAGTAGCACAGCAAATAATAAATACCTTTTATACTTGTGACTGTTGTAAAATTTCAACCATTCATACATATTGGGAAACTTATATTGGCTGTGGTTAAAATAATTTTACTTGTGTAACTGCCATTATACTTCCCCAGTAAACCTTGGTGGGTGAAGTATTTACCTCCACTATATATATGTCTAGGGGTTTGGGTCCTGGGATCATCACCAACATTTTGTTGGTCCATTAAACTAATTCTTGTTACGTTAAAATGATTTGATTTGCCACCTTTGTTTCAAATGTTTTAACAGTGGCAAGAAAATCTCTCAATATTTCAAACAATTTTCCCATAATTTACCAATCATTCCTGAAAATGTTATTTCTATTTTCCAAAGCTTTTTTATTTATTATTCGGGTATAGTAGACTAATTGCGGTGACCTCATTTGGAATCTCAATTGGGCTGGTAGTATTGGTTCTGAAAAAGACTGGTGCTACAACTCAAACGTTGCCACAAGTATTATTCCGGTTGTTGTCCAGTCTTAAAATTTTTGGAATGTGGGGTTTTATTTCAGGGATGGTTTTTGAAAATCTGGAAATTGCCAGTAAAAACACGTACACACGAGCGAACTAGTTGAAACCAGCTTTTCAAACCTGCAATATTCACAAAAAGACAAAGATATTCACCTTCTTCATCACTTCACGGTCGCTGTTCACCCTCAGTTGGTATTACATTACTGCGAATATGAGAGCTTATAATATAAATTTATAATCGTTGCCTAAAGGGATCTATATAGTTCGGTGAGGTTGGGTTTGTCGAGGGTACTGTGTGCGCAGCCTGAGGATGGGTATAGGCTAACGTTGGGAAGCTTGTGGAGAAGGCTAACACCGGATTGGAGTGCTATTTAACCATATGAGGCTAACTCGTAATTTTTCAAAGACTATGTCCAAACTTAACTTGGTATACTGATAGATAGCAATCTTCCCACAGAAAATGGTTGAGATGCTGTAATTGTTAAAGAAAGGAATTGAAATTATCGCCCACAACTTTTATTTCAATTAAATTACTATAGAGTCCTTAATTGAGTACTTTCCACCATAAGAAATTTTTTAAGAATGAATACCGCCCTGACAAGTATTAATGAAAACTTCAAACTTTGAAAATAAATTTATTCCATTTTTTCTCCCAATCATAAGACCGATTTTGCACCAAACTGGTAACAGGTTGGCGGTTTTTTAACATACCAGCATAACGTCGTGTGGTGCAAAAACGTCATCGTAGGGATTCTTACGACGTTTTGTGCAAAACTCATTTGTGTCAGTGCAGAAAGGTCGTATGTAACAAGTTCCCGGATGAGATACTCCAAAAGCGGCCGTTGAGATACGACGTTGTTGCACAAACATTTTTAATGTCTGTAGAATTTTAGCCACGAAATTGACGACGCGCTGTTGTACGACCTTATTGCATTGTGAACGACATACGACGTTTTGCACTGACATGACGATATCAGATTCAAAAGAAAGACACTTATAGAAGCAGTTTTGCCAACATTACCAAAGTATACCTGTTTACCTTTAAGCAAACCAAACGGTTTGAGTTCTTTCCACATGACAGGGGATTGTTGTTAGCCTTGGATTCAGGGGTGGTAAGTAGAGCATATTGCCCCTCGTTTCTCACCGTGCATGTAAATTTACCATACGTTTTTCATCATGGTTCCCCCCCTTTTCTTTGGTCAGTGTGCTCCCACCCCGAGACCCTGGATCCGCCCTGGTTGTTATAGGGTTTTGTGTATCTAGTAAATAACTGAATTCTGACTTAAACTGAAGTCAAGTAACAACAACCGATTCTATATAATTATATAATTTTATTTCCTGTTAGCATTATTTTTTAAAAAAATGTGTTTAAAGAACATCACTGTTCATTATTTTCAAAAGCATACAAAGCGTACTAGAAAGGGTTAGTTCTCGTACTTGCTGACATTACTTTTCTTCCCTTTTTTAAATTGCCAAATTTGAGGTGTTTTGAAATACCTTTTTTGGCACTTTTTTAAAAATTTATGTTACATGACAATTTGAACGAATTTCTTTGTCTTTTTACAAAGTGAGTTCCTTAATTGTATGTTGTCACGTTAACTTTTGGTGTTTGTTACCTGTCGGTAAATTTGTTGGGTCGTTAAACGACTGCTTTCTTTGGGGCAGAAGTGTTGGGGGTTTTTAATTAATCAGTGCACTTTTAGTACAGCTGTCTGCTGGGCGGCCATTGGGGCAAAAAAAGACAACTTCTGAAACTATATCAAACGCCAAAAATATCAAACGCCAGAAATATCAAACGGCAAGAAATATATCAAATGGCGAAATATATCAAATGCAAAATACTATGTCAAATGCAAACAATATATCCAAAATGGCAGAAATATATCCGGAAATGCCAAGAAATATATCAATTCCCAGAAATATATCAAATCCCAGAAAATATATCAATCGCCAAAATATATCAATCCCAGAAATATATCAAACTTGCCAAGAAATATATCAAATCCCAGAAATAATATCAAGCGCCGGGAAATATATCAATCCCCAGAAATATCAAGCGCCAGAAATATATCATCTGAAATAATGAAACGAAAGCGCCAGTAGAGGCGCTGTGTAGTCGATTTCTACTGTATACTCGACCCTGAATTTCCGGCTTCATAACTAAGCGCACTGTGTCGATATATCGGATCAGTGTTTTGCAACCAGTTTACGCGCTCACGCTCCCCGGTGAAGGCATCAATGTTGATCCCATATTTTCAAGTTCCAGCACCAGTAAGACCATTATTCTTAATAATAATTATGTTTTTCCCGATGCAATTATTAGTGTCCTCCTGCAATAACCATTCTTTGATTTGTTTGGGTTTTTGATCCGGTGAGGCCTCGTCATGCTCGTTCTCACAGGATGGGCTTTATAACTCGTTTGTATTACCCGTGGAGTACATCATCATACATATGAGCCTGAGTACGTACATAGCCTACAACTTTTAAGTAGGCAAGTAGCCCCTCTAGCCCCCCTTTAAATAGTGTCAAAAACAGAGACATAAAAATAGAAACAATTGAGGGTCCTTTACTTTAAGAAAGATTGTAGCTACGATGATCGTAGCTCTTTGTTGTGTCCCATACATATAGACCATCCTGAGCTACAACGACAAAATTGGCAACATGTTTTTCCGCTAATTAAAATTTGGATATTTGAGGCCTACATTAGATTGAAAACCGAGGATAATGCCGAACATTTTTCACGTGAGCCATTGGTGCATGTATTATGCGCGCGCGAAATTCCACCAATACTAGGTGTTTCTTGTCGTTATCGTTTATAGGTCGGCCCGCTTAATGCAAAGGGTGTATTACAATGATTCGAGTTTTAATATTGGTTGTATTATTATTGTTTTAAACTAAGTTAGGACAATTAATTTTGCAAATGTTGTTGCTTCTATTTTTTCACAAATCATGGAAAATTCGGGGGAATAGATTATATGGACCATCCCCAGGATTTGCCTGTACATTAGATTTGGGTGGCGAATTGAAATTGAAGATGAAAGACTACAAATTGTAATATTAACGACTGTGCAATTTGGTACATTTAAATTGTTAAAAGTTTATAAACCTTTTTCATGTTAATTTGGGGGAGACATCATTTTGAGTCGAGGATTATGCCGATGTCTAAAAGTGGAGTAAGGTAATGGTTTATATGATTTCATCACATGCCTTTTGGCATACATATATCATCTCATTATGATAATTTATTCATCGCATTGGTTTTCTTCAGGCATGGCGGAGGGACTTCTTGGGCAATACTCTCAACATCAAATTCACATTAAATTTGAGGCATCGGATTACAGGAACAATGTCATTGTTGGATACAAACGGAAATTTATTCATTTGCAGAATAATATCGCACATTGACGGTGTCTGCAGAGAGTGCAATGCAAATATCAAGCGGTTTTTACCAAATGGTTTGATGGATCTGTTGTCCCAAAACTTTCGTATCGTCACTCAATAAAGAAAGTCCATGGTGCAAGGGTCTGTTCAGAAGGGGCTAAGCTTGATTACAGGTCAGAGGTGTTTCCGGACTGTGGGTTTGATGGGACGTCCGTCATTTATCATTCACCAAAAATCAGTTTGGAGTTCCTAGCTGGTGCGTTTACAAAGCCTTGTGTCTCTTTCCTGAAACAGGAGATAATGGTGTTACTGTGTTTGCTGATTCAAGAATTATTGAATGAAAGAGGGAACCCTATGTGTATGTGAGGGTGTCCATGTCCCTTTAATATGGCTTCCACTAATTTATAGATGAAAATTGTTCCATGTGGGGATGAGGCACTTCATGTACAACATGTCCATATGCTTGTCATGTAATTTTTTTTCTTCTAATTTTATAACATAAACAAACTTTGGCTTCGGCATGATCTCCAGTCCAAGACAAATCAAAATATGACATTTATGTTGATTACTGGTAATGAGTATGTATCAAAAGATGACCACATTTGTTCATTATGTTAACAGAATGCAGGTTCTCAACCAGGCCGTGAGGTCGACTTTTAGGTGTAAAACGAACCGTCAAATACCGCCTTCAGAGATTGTTTCGCCTTCAGGCTTCCACGATATAATTCCTGATGATGAACTTCGATGCACTAAGTTGGTTCGAGTCGTAAAGTAACTTCCTAATTCAGGTATGTACCTCTGCTCTTATTATTTTGACATTATGTGAACAATTCAAACAATGAAGACGGGGAATTAATTGGTATATCAAAAATCTGTCTAAATGATTTTTAAATTAAAATCAAACCTGTTAGTCTGGGCGAGACGTTGTTGCTATACCGGGCAAGACCAGTTTACGCTTTATAAAAAACATTTCTGTTGGATAATGTGCATAAAGGCAATTACCTCCATTGCTTCTGTGAACTGTCGAGGCCTGCAGCCATCTGTCTTTTATTTCATTTGATTAACCGTATCCCTTTATTTTCAGGAGTTAAGACAGTCCATGGTTACTTATGTGCTCCAAAGAGGTATAAAAAGGGTCTCCCAACGACGAAGAGCTACGTGAAGAATCTGTATAGGTGTGACCCATCAAGACAGGAACTTTGGGGAGGTGTGTGTCATAAGGCAGAAGGCACTATGGTGTTTCATCTCCCCTGGCCTTGTGGCACGATGACGGCAATCACAAATTAATCAGGTAATGAATGATATTATTAGTATTAAAGTTATTAATGGGTTGTAAGTGCTTCAATTGAATGAAAACTTTAACAAAATAGTATGATTTTTAGTGGATTATTGTGCGGGTAACCATATGGCGGTAAAACATACTTTGCAAGAAGGAACATTGCACGAGCGTAAGTTTAAAGACTGACTATTAACAGCTATCATTAAAGTGGTTATAATTACTGACATGCATGAAAGTGTAGCTGTGGAGGTAACATTCGGTAATAGTGAGGTCTGTATACAACCCAAAAATTTGACAGAGGGCCATTGGAGGTAGAGTTCTTACTATCTTTATTTCTCTGATTTAGATGGCGATTTATGAATCCATGGTGGGATTGATGGATTCAACTGAGCAATAGTTTTTTTGCATGCCAGCAGCAACAACTGGGCGAACACTGTTATGGGGTCCCTTCAAAGGGGCTGTCAGTGAATAGGGCCTGCCTTCCAGAGGGTTAGAGCAGGATAGGGGGAAAATGTATTGGTCCGGGCAATACATGATTGACCATCGCTTCGGAGGCCCCCCCATAGAGGTAGTTTCATTGGTGGAAGGGTATCCACAACCTTTACGGATCGAGAGGCTATGGAGAGATGTATATGAGGCAGTTTGTCGAAATCGTTTATGCGCTTTTCTGTCATATGGAGAGACTTGGGGATCATGAAGCCTACAATATTGAAGTTCATCATGTCTCACTGCATTATGTCTTTTATCTCTCAATTGGATCGACTCTTGGGGAATTCATCTCCAATGTGGAATAATCACTCTATCCGAACCGAACATAACCTTGAACCCATTGCAGCCATTCATTTCAGGCGCATGCATGCGGCAAACGTCACTCATCCAGCTATTCCGATAGAATACTTCGCATGACATTGGTGAGGTAAGAAAATAAATTTCAAATGTTTTGATTCACATAACCTGTGTTTACGCACCAAGGTCAGCTGTCAGCCAATGACTTGCCTTCTTTTAACAACAGCGATGGCACCGTTTGTCGTATTAATGTTGAATGAAAGTGGTCTAGATGTAATAGATATGTTATATTAGTTTTAAAAGATATGGGTTGCCCTCTGAAAATTTTCTTAAATGTCAGTAGCACGTACTTGTTCCAAGACTTTCGGTGTGTTATCAGAGAGTACAAAACCAAAAGAAATGCTAGGTCATCATTATAAATCATACTTTAAAAACTCAAAGTTTTGTGTTTTGTAATTCAAGAATCACGATAAACAATTGACTAGAGTTTGCCACAATTGCTTTATAATCCCTAATAATAATTTGTGACAAGTAGCAGAGTGAAATAAATATGAACCATTAGGAAGATGTGTGAGTTGCAGCTGTTTATGATGAAATGACTCATGGTTTTGCATTATGGTATGAGTATGATGTGCCTCATGACATCCTTATGTTTACAAAAGATCCTCAAGGTCGAAATATTGCGCATCAGGTCTATAGAATAAAAAAGATGAAATCTTACATTTTGTACAGATGCCAGTGTACAATTTTTGATTTGAACCAAGGGTACCCAACTCAAATCTTATTTAGCTGTTATTTGTTACAACATGAAGTTATTTTATTAATACAGTACAGAGTGTAAGAAATCCCATAGGTGTTTGCATGGCGTTTTTGCTGTTGAGAAAGCTCTGGTATGTACATGTAAAGGTCACTGTTTTTGTAAAACAACAGTCACCTCTATATCATATGTAATAAATCCATCTCACAATCTTGTGTTTGCAGATCGACCATTATGGTATTGATGATGGCCCACTACCTGCTGAAAGAAAACAGATGATGTCAGTGTCCCTCTATTCAAGTGTTTTGTCTGCAGAAGAAAATGATGTCCTAGCGTCAACCCTGGAATGCAGGTTTCCTTTGATTATTGAGGATCTGTGGGAATATCAGTCATACTCACGCTGCTATTGAAATAGTGCATTCTAACAGTCACACCCAGGTTAGTATTTTCCTCATAAAAATGCAATAGAAAGTTACTGGTGGCGAGAGTTCACACTCCCAAACTATACCTTGTTATGACCGACGCCTAAATTTTGCTAAAATTCAGTGACCACCTGAGATTTTGCTAAAACGCATTTGACAATGGAAATTAGAACCCAAGAATGTTTTTCATACGCTGGAAGTTGTTGCAACTTCACTAATGTTGATTGGTAAGTTTAAAAACATTTTCAGTGTTGGTGTGTAAACTCAATGTACTTTTGGTTGAATGGTAGCCACTCTCCTACAATTTAGTCAAAATTTTGAAGTATCATGGGGGTTGACCCACCTGTTCGCACTCATACCTTTAAAAACAGGCTCTCCGTGTTAAAATTTGATAAATATATCAGTCGGAGACATGCTAACTTCACTTTCCTTTATGTACTACAGTGTCTAAAAAATGCTGAAACAAAATTTTACGGAATGCCGGACGTAGAATGAGTAACCAGCATAGATAATTATAGGTATGGTTTGAAGCTACACCCTTTTCCACTTTAAAATAGAGACATCAAACGGCCAAATCTGAAAAATTGTTGAGAGTCTTGAGTACTTTCCAAGAGAGGCAAATTGACATTCCGTTTGCATTTTTGAGACACACTGTATTAGATTGAACCCTAATGCTGTTATCAACAGGATACAGTGGAATTTCAATATAAAAAACACATACATTTAAACACATTTGCAAAGGTCATATGAAGTATGGCTAAAATTATAGAGCCTCTACTTTTATCTCGGGAACCAGGTAAAGAACTTTCCTAGAAGTATCAATTGAGACTTCACTGCCATTTAATACTTAACAAATAACAACTGGCGCTGTTGGAATCCCCTAAACCTGGTATGGAAGCGGTTTATATAAACCAAATAATACTTGTAAACTCAAGTTATCTGTGAAAACCTTTTAACCTCACTGCGACAGCCCATTTGAAATCAATCCCCAACTTTTGCGGTTCTAGTGCAGCCCCCAACTGAAGTTACAAACCAAATAACATTTCTATCTCAAGTTGAATAACTAATGGATTCAATGAATCTCATGCTGATGACGTCACAGGTTTGTTGCCTCGTTGATAAAGAATGGTGAACCATTATTGTCTCTGCACAACGGTCGGAAATACATTAACGAACCGTGACATCTATCAAAACAAATTCTAATTGGGGGGTTGAGACTTTACATTTTGATACACTAAAGCTGCAACAATTGCCCTTTAGTCAATCTTTCTCTTGAGGGCCAAAAAGTAAGCTTTAAAATGGTTTTGTTGATGCTTTTAAAATGTAATACATATATTGGACATTTCTTTAAACTAAATACTCTGGCAATAAGTTTGACCATTAAACAACTTGATATTGTGGCGCATCAGATTAAAATTTGTTCATGTGACCGTGATAAGAAGTTATTTTAAACAACACAGTGCACTGGGTTTATAATCCTTGAGTGTTTTGAAGGCATTGGCAGAACCATAATGACAATCCACTTCCTGTTACTCCCAAAGAAAAAATAGAACCTTGGGTGAAAGCATTATTTGTGTGGTTTGATCAATTTTGTTTTTACATACAACATGTACCAAAGGGTTAATGGTTCAAACCAATCCAAAGTATGTATTTTAGTTAACCGTAATTCGAACTTGTCATACATGTAATCTGCTTCCAGGAGCAACTGCTCCTTGAATGGGGATTGGAAGAATGAGTACATTGGTACAGGTTTGTTGCCCCTTGTGGTAGAACGACTGTGATGGCTCAAAAGATTGACATTTCTGGTTGTGGTTTGAATCCAGAAGTGGGGGTGGAGCTCGGGTCCTGTGACAAATTCAAGGATGTTTTTCCAGTGACACAATTCGCCTTGCACCCTCTACATAATAAGAAACTTAACAGAATTGAATAATTATAAATATGACATTGTTTGGAATTAATAACTCATCATCAAGACAGTTACGGATTGGCCACACTAACAGTTCTGTGCAGACTGAATGAAGTCGGCTTTATTTTGCTGGTAAATTTAACGGCAAAAAATAGTTAGCAGTCTCCAGAAACAACAGTTTGAATAATAAAACTATGTGCAGATAACTATATTGGTTTTGCCACCACAATGGGAATCAATAATAACACTAAATTTTGCAGTATGTTTGCTGAACATAAATAAGAAAGTCCCAATCTTGTACAGAGTCTACGCCGTATGTGCATATTAATACAGAGGATGTATCACCAAAAAGTACGACACATACGACATAACACCCTACCTCGCCTCTTCCTGCCATGACACTAATGTACTATTTTAAAAAGAAATTTTGTACATTTAACAATTATGACACTTCTCTCAAGTATCTTACAAATGTCCCAAGGTTCTCTCTTCCAACTGCCTTGCATTGCTTCCCATCTCCTCAACAAAGTTTTCTTGAAAAGATTAAGCATGCCAAAAAAGGGTTCAAAGTAGCTGGTGTGCGGTACAACTATGAAAAATGTGCATTGAGGAAAAAGCTATCATTAACTGCAATGTAAAATGTATAACCAGCTGTATAATGCAATAACAATAACAGTCATGCCATATTGAACAAACATGTGCATGTAATCTATTCAACCAAAGTTGTATAGTAAGAAAGCGAAACCTGAAGTTGTGTCTAGACACCATCCCACAACCTTTAATATATTGGTACTTCTATACTATTGTAGCGAAAATCAATGGAGGGATGACCGATTCTCTGTTCCCCGGACAACAGAGGGCACAACATGTTGCAGTCACTGCCGCAACGGTCGGTGATTAGCTGAACGCACGCTGGGTTTGGACGGCTGTGTCTGCCGTGGATACAGGCACAGCGATGCGTTAATTGGACAATAGCAGGATGAGTCACCCACGATGTGCGCAGCAACGGCGACATGCAAGCCACACGGTGTGTACGTGCGTGTGTGCGTATGATCGTAAAAGGAGTCGGTGCTGGATTTCGCCACCGAAGTCGAAGGACGTTGGTGAGTCAGGGATACTATGACGGCAGAGTTAGCATACCTGGGTAGGATAGAGGACGCAAGGGGCACAAAGACAGGGCATTACCCCAACCGACCAGGGGGAAAGGTCAAGTGGGAGGTTACTAAGTGCTTCAGGTGCACAGTGTAACCGGGGACACAGGAGTCGTGCTTGGCAAGAGTAACGTAAAGGCTAACGTAAAGGCTTCTTGTCAAAAGGCTAACGTGAGGCTAACATCGGAAAAGCTAACGTCCGGAGACAATCGGGGAGGCACTCCAGCTGCGTGGTGACGTTATCATGGGAGATAGCTGTAAGGATACTTCAGCTATCGAGAGGCTAACAGGGAGTGGGTTCCTGACGCTCTGGGATAAAAAGGGTTTTTAAACTAACTTACTGGTCCATATTGTATTGCTCATTAATCAGTTCCATAGAGAGGCTCATGTACTATTTCCATAAAGTTAATTAAAAAACCTGGGGTCAACTATTAATTCAGTTCTATATAAATAAATCATTAAACTATCGAGTCGGTTATCAACCAGTTGTATTGTTTCTGTCTGTCCCCGTTCCAAATGTCCCTCTGAGGGTTAATTTGGGAGTTCTGGGTGCTGCGATCCGTATGTAAGGCGGTACATTTCCCGCGAACAGACGTTCTTCCCGGCCCTGACTAGGAACGCCCACTGCAGCAACCGTGGGTGATTGCCGGTGGACATCGTCCCAATTTGGTAACTGGTAAGGGTTTCCGCCACTGTCATCCACTGTTTGCAATGTGCAGAAATTATTTTTTAAGGTCGCCCTCCGATAAAACATTCATTATGTAATTACCTATCACTGAAGGTGGTAAAACCAAATAATACATTCAAAACATTGACAAAAACCACCTTTACACTGTTGACAATTCATACTTGTTTAGAATAGGCAGTGAACCATGGGCATTAACAAACACTGTGCTTTCCCTCCATTTATTTGTTTAAATATCGCCTTACAATCACTGAATGTAATCATATTGCATATATAATTTAACTGTCCGTGAACTGTTTTACACCATTCTGCTCCCAAACTAATCCATCAACACTTCAAAAAGCGATGTGAGAAATAGACACATTAACAGTTTTTGTCCAAAGAGAATTAAAATGCAATTTTATCATGATCGCAATGATACGTAACAGTTTCAAGTTGTATCATGTGCTTTTTAGATAAAGCCAGGGACCACAAGCACAGTAGCAACTTAAAGATTGTTTAATATTGTGTTTTTTCAAAGGTCTATTCCAAAGAAAGTCACTAATGCTGGTGTATAAAGTTTGAAAATGGCCATTAGATGAGTTTCCCTGAAACAGATCTACTCTTATTGGCCAAAAACTAGACAATCAATGACAAGGAATGAATATAAAAAGCACCGGCCTGGGTCCATACAATAATGATACACATAAATTCCAATGGAGAAACTTGTTTCTACCGACCTCAAATTGCCAAAATAATATAAAAAATATATTTCCTGGCCACTCAAATTAACCCATGGCACCCATCAATTGCCCGGGAGGCCTGTCTAACTTTGTGGTTGCCTTTGCAAAGTTCAATAAAAAATTTACATTTTTCCTCATAGAGATGCTCTTCCCAAAATTGCTGTGCCCTTCAACAACGAAGTACAAGGGTGTCTTTCAATCATTTAGATGTTAACAATTTACATAATGTTACATAACATTACATTTCATACATGTACCTATGGAATACCAGTCGTCCTCAATTTACCCTGTAAACTGACCAACAACGGCACCTAATCTGCCCCTCCATCAGCATTTATCAAGCAATGTGCTGGATAAAAGAGCTGGAGTCAGTCCTCCTTGAAGGAGGCCCAATCCTGTAAATATGTCACCAAAATAACTGCATATGGATTTTACAGTGAAGGTTTATTTATCAATTCAGCCAGTATAACCTGTACTGATCTGCCACTGTTCTTTTTCATATCAGCATATTTTTTTAGATTTTGTCATTATGTTTTTCTCTCTATACATACGTTCTTGATGTGAGTGGTGCTTTATCAAATGCTTGTATATGTAACATGCACAGACGATTCTCGAAAAACAAAGGGTTTAAATCATTTTGTTAGATCTCACAAATGTTATTGCTCAGTCTAGCAATGCATCGCCAACACACACACCATGACAACAAAAAGCCTGCTCACTTGATTGATTTTTTTTTTTTTGGGTTCGGGGGCATTTAAATATCACAATAATTTTTCGCATGTCTTCATATGGATGGCTGTTTTGCCGGAATTGAACTCTGTGCTAAAAGACCTTAAATTGGCTGCAAACAGCTGATGAGTAACAAAAGTTTTGTATAGCATAATAGAAATGCTAACAAGCTTTGGGCTGTGGTGTAATCTCTAACTCCCTATTTATACCTCCTTGAACTTACCAATGATGATACCTGCTCCCCTTGTACATTTTTTGCCAAGAAAGAGCAGGATAATGTCTTTCAAATCATAACCTCCCTGCTCATCTTGTTGTTGCCGTTGAAGGACCCTGTCAACCACTTCTTGAAGGAGCCATCCTGACATCATCTCTTCTAGGTCCTCCCAAGTCACTCACTTCTTCTCCAAAAATTCACATACAATGTGATATTTGGCTTGAAGTTATCTACAAAGCAATTTCACTCACTGCATCCTCAAGGAGACTGTATCTGGAAATGAAGATTGAACACGTTCTCTCAGCGCATCCTCTAAAGTTACAGGATCTAATTTCCTTCCATTCCATGACAGCTCAACAAAGTTGGAGAGAACCTAAATCTGAAACATCCCGCATCCCTATGGAAAACTGAAACAAAAGGGTTCTTAGAATAACAGAAGAAAAAAGTGCAAAGGAAGCCTGTAAAGATGAGGTGATGTTTCTAAGGGGGTTTGTTAATCAGCATTACTTTTCAATGTAATCATTTTAATCAACTGATGTTCAACGTGGTATAGGGGAACGATTAATGTGCAACCACACTTGACCCCTGCCTTTGTTTTGAAATAGGATTGGCGGTGGGCTCATGATGAAGCTTTAAAACATTCATACCTTCACACAATAGACCTTAATAATTGACGTCATCATGCCGCGCATCTTAGAAAGGTAAAACAATAATGAAAAAATACGCGCGGCGCACAGGGATGGAGACCCAATAAACTACCTTCTTTTGACCTATAGCCGAGGGCGCCCTACTCCAAATGACGTCATGTGCATAAGGACCATTCCACATTGTGCACCTTTTTCATGTGTGAGAATGTAGAGTCACTTGCTTTGTTTGATTTAAAGGTCATATGATGGTATTTTGTCACGTTACATTTTATACTAATACATGTATATGGTTTGATATTAACCCTAACCCCCATGAGGCTATTCTCCAAGCACCCTGCCAAATGCAACAGAATGCACACAGCTGAAATGAGAACCCTGCTAAATGCAACAGTGCATTCTGCAACAGTGCAAGGAGTCCTGCTAATAACGAGGTTAGGGTTAATAAAACCTAATTATTACTGTTTGAACGTGTTTGTCATGAGTTATTACACTTTAATTTATCCGCGCATTTTTTATGTCACAGGATTTTATGGTAATTGACAGGGTGAGCAGGGGGGGTGTTTTGTTGCCCCCCAGACATTCCTCGATGGCAAGTCAATGCTTTTTCAGCAGTACCAAAATTACCCATTAAGCATTCATGTTTTGTAAATTTAAACTGCCCTTGTCTGCCCCCAGTTTTACAGGTCTCTGGTGCTGCCGCTTCGGGGTGAGTGAAGCGTGGCAGTCCCTAATTTTTAAATGATTTGTTTTATAGTGTATAAACCATTAACAGAGGACAAATATATACTAGGGTGTCCCCATAAAAAATATACCGAAATAAAATTACTGTAATGGCAAAAAATACTTTATATATGGGAAAGAAAAAATATATCTCTAGAAAAGGGCAGAATGTCCTCCTTTTGCAATGGTATACAACTTGTGATGTTATTGACACAAATAGAGTGAACAAACTAGACAGATGTTAAAGGGTACTGAAAGCAGGACTGTGTGAGATTTGCATATTTGAATTCTTTTGTAAACTCCCAACCATACAAGTGTGCAGAATATAAATCACCTTTACTTTTTTCACACATTCTTGAAAACAAAGGAATATGTACCTAAAAACAATGTAATCTGCTTTGTTTTCACTTCTTACCTCAAAAAGTTTAATATGGAGGGTTTTTAAATGTTTGGACCTTTGGACAGCATTCAAATATACAAACTTGTCACAGAATACCTTTCAGTACCATAACATCTGGTCAAATTGTTCACTCATCTGTGTCAATAACATCACAAACTGTATACCATTGCAAAGAGGACATTCTGCTCTTTCTAGAGATGTATTTCTCTTTCCTTATATATAAATGGGTTTGCCATTAATAAAATTTTTATCTCATTATGCTTTATGGGGACACCCTGTATAATAAGCAAACTTTATTGTTTACACCCAATGAATTTTTTTTTTTAATTCATAGGACCTTTTAAACTGAAGTCAAGTAAGACTAATTGCGGTGACACCATGTGGAATCTCAATTGAGTATAATTACTTCTGAAAAGAACTGGAGGTACAACTCGACGTTTCGATCGAGTATGCTCTGACGTTTCGAGTCAGTACGTAATTCATTAATGCTAAGAAAAGGGGAGCATTCCAACATGGTGGATAATGCCGAAAACCAAAGGTGTCCAGGTAGAACTGTATTTAAATATGGGTTGGGGGGTTGGGGAGGTTGAGGGAAGTTGGGGCTCTATGTGAATTGGTAAACTGAATGTAAAAAGAAAGAAAAAATTCAAGAAAAGAAAAAGTACACACAGTGTTGTCTGCAGCGAGAAGTTGTCTCTTATTTTCTGCTCCAAAAGCCCAATCAGGGAGGAAATGGAAATTGTAGAAAGGTTTTAAACTTTGCGTTGGGAACACCAATCTGGTGTTTTGATGTTTAACAATCAAAAAGCTGTTAACATGAGAGGATGTTACAGGGTATACTTGCTTTGGGCTGCAAACCACCAGCACTTTTCATAATAGCAAAACTCCAATGTCAAGTTTCAGGACATAAAAATAAACATTATGACAACAAGACAATCCTAAGACTTAAAATAAGTTCAATAAACCGAATTACGATTTTGAATAATTACCAGAAAACAATTGCACCCCCAGCAAGTACCCAATTTTCAGCTAGAATGCAAACAACCCTTTTTTGAAATGCTTTTAAATCAGTAGTGAACCACTTTGTCAGGATAACTTTCACAAAAAAAAAGTGTCAGAAATATCAGGTATTGATGTAGTGCTGTATGTCTACAATTTCCCTTTTTCAAGGCGAGACCAGAAAACTGGTATTTCAAAGTATACTGTTGCAATCCTTATATGGCTGTACATCCCAGAACCCTGTGGAATTGCAACTACTGGGGGAGGTGGGGGTGGGAGGGGGCAACTTGACAAATCACGGAATGCGCCACTGCTGAGTTGAACCCAAAATGCCTTGTATGCAAAGTACAATTTTGTTTACCTGATTAGATGAACTTGACTGGAGACCAATGTCTATGTCCCGGTGAGAGAGGAATCCTGTATTTGAAATCATAAATGCTATCCAGTTGGGCAGCATGTGTTCATCAACTCTTTCATTGTATGAGGTAATTATTTATCTGCTGTATTTTTTTTAATGATGCTCGAGTATCATGAGCTATTTTAGGAGGTGAAATTCCGGGTAAATTAAGTCAGTTGTGTCAGCCAACCCGCCCAACAACAAATCCTGGATGCGCCACTGAGTTGAACCCAAAATGCCTTGTATGCAAAGAAGTACAATTTTGTGTTTACCTGATTAGATGAACTTGACTGGAGATCAATGTCTATATTCCCGGGAGAGAGGTCCTGTATTTAAATAAGAAATGCTATCAGTTGGGCAGCATGTATTTCATCAACTCCTTTCATTGTATGAGGTAATTGTTATCTGCTGTATTTTTAATGATTAACCCAAGATAAAAGGTAATTCCATTTAGGAATTAAATTTTGCAGAATAGTCTCTACAACAATTGAATTTAATAATTTCAAGCATACAATGGTTGAGAGAAATATCCACATGTATCAGTAAAAGAACAATCAAGCAACTTGAACTAGAGCCTACATGCGTTACATTGATATCGAATCTTCCTCTGGTGGTCCACCCGGGCACCCCTGGTAGTGTGCGGAGCTCAATCAAAGGTATCATCTTAACCACACACCACGCATGGCTCTGATGGTCCTGAGGCACCACCTTTGAACTCCATGCTAATGGTTTGGTCTGTAATCGGCCTGATGTAAAAGCTTGGAGGAAAGTGGAAAAAACCCTTTACTTCAACTGGCATCACATGGACCAGCTGAAACCACGTTCAGGACTGATCGTGAGCGTTGCTCTGTTCGAAGCATTTCAAAACCTCCCACATGAAAGTGGCAGGAAATGCTCTGTGGAATGAAAGAGGGGCCTGATTTTAAACATCACACTTTGTGCAGGGCCTACAAAGTACATGTACTTTTGAGACACGTGAAGAGATGGTCATTGTATTTTAAATTGTACAGTAGCGCCAACCACAAATTTACATTTCACTTTCACATTTTATACTGCTGTACCAGTTACTTAGTGCTATAATTACTGTGTATTGTTTTGTGTGTGGCTTTTCGCAGTGATACTGTGTTTTGAGGGAATAAAAAATACAGTGCAGGAAGTTATAATTTGTTTAGATTTTTGGTAGATGCTCATCACTTTTATTGAAGGACGTTCCTCACTTCCACTCTCATCCGACAGGACCAGATTACCTCTCTTTTCTCTTCAAGCCTTTAAGCATTAAACCTGTAGAGTGCAAATGAAGCAACTATGAAAGAGTTAAGAAAAACTAAAAGATGTGGCGATGAACTGGTAATGATAAATATAACTTACTCAAACAGGAGTGTCGTGGCCGAGCGGATCTCAGCGCACCGAACTCAAGTTCTGGTATTTGCCAGTAGCAGGTGTGATTCGAGGCCCCATGTCGTTGCATATGTGTCCTTGAGCAAAAGATGTAACCATAATTGCTTCGTCCTTCGGATGGGACGATAAAGCCGTAGGTCCCGTGTCGATGTTGTGTAATGCGTAAAAAAAGAATGCGCCTTGAGCACCACTTAGTTGGTGGACCACGTGCTATATAAGTCACACACATTATTATTATTGTGCTCTTTGACCTCCTCCCAGCATCTGCATCAGAGGAATGTGACCAGTTTTTCCCCTATCCCCTCTTGCTTGAGGTGTATTTTTCATCAAGGGGGTGGACATGTCACATCCTATCCTGTAAACAACCTTAAACTTTATTGTTCGAGTAAATGTTCGTCGTCTTTATACTTATAGGCCCTGGCAGATAAAAAAATTCAATCAAATGTGAAAAATCGTCGCTGGATACTTGATACAAGAAACAGCCATGTGTGTAGATATCTACGATTTTACCAAACAAAATTCATTTAACAATTAACTTGACACATTATATATTATGTGAATCTTTTCTTTGCTGGATGGTAATCTATGTTTTGCTAGAGAAGTTGTTTGACTGAATTTACTTTATGCAATATATAAGAACTGAGTAAGGTGTTATTATGGGTGTGTGTGTTAAGTTTAACGTAATGATTGTTATTTGCTAAAATCTTACAATTCTTTTGTATGTGCTGTCCAAATACACAAGTTTATGAAAAGAAATGCAACTTGGAACCATCATTTATAATGTAAGCTCAGACAAAATATTACCTACTCAATAAATAATAGTTAGCTAGAAAAAATGTGCTTTACGTTGTGGATTCCTCCTGCAGACTGCCTTCCATGAGGCACAAGATGCTCCAACTTGAGACTGAAGAACAAAAAACAGAACACGAATTTGATGATTAACTCCAAAAAGGGTTACCCTAGGGTTGCCATGGTAGTACACTCTTTATTACTATAGGTGCTTTTCACTGACAGTGAACTTCAAGTTATTATTATCCATATGTGTGGAATGTACATGTTTTCCCAGAGTCTCTTTAGTCTTAAGCTTTTTTGGGCATTTTGCTGGCATGTATTAGGTGTTGGACATTTGGTTTTATCATTAGGGGCCTAGTCATTACTGTGGGCCTATTTCTGAAAATGATTTTAAATTTATTTAAAATATTACAATAAGACTAAAGACCAAGAGTGGTGAAGAGTCCCGGTAGTAAGAGTGTTGCCTGTATGTTTTTGCCTTCTTTATTTTTTTGCGTCAATTTTCATTGAAAAATAAATACATGTAATTGATGTAAACTAATCATTAATTATTTAAATTTAAATTAGCCTTGCTATTAGCTTAACTTGGGTCCCTTGGCCTCAATATTAATTTGTGGTGAATTTGAAATACCTGGAACACCCGCCTCCTCTAAAAGGGCTCTGTGCCGAATTAAGCCAATGTTGTGCGAAGACCCTGCTGCAGTCATGGCAGTAGGCCCTGGCTACTACTAGTACTAGTAGTAGTAGTACTAATAGTAATTAGTAAACTAGTGGTAGTAGTACTAGTAGTAGTACCTACGCCTACTGACTTGACAGAGCATAGATCTTGGACTCGGACTCAGGAGCATCAGGCACACCTTGCTGTTGAACTTGTATGACACTTTCTAGAAGTTCATTTGCTCTTCAGGAGGAAACTTGTCCGCCTCATCCAATCTGCCAGGGGTTGCTGTGACATTACTTCGACGGAACCAGGTTAGTGTATGAACTGTTTCTTGAATCTAGACTGCTGACGACTGATGGGTGCTTTGTGTTACTGAGTCTGGTCTGGTCTGATCGATCTTTTGCACTTTTGCATGCACACGCGTATGACATACATGTGCAAAAGAATTGGCGCGGGCCTACAGCAGCGCCCTCTACTGGCGCTTGCGCTTCATTATTTCTGGGATTGATATATTTCTGGCGGCGGTATATTTCTGGGATTGATATATTTCACGGCGCTTGATGATATTTACTGGGGGATGATATGTTCTGGCGTTTGATATATTTCTGGGATGATGATATATTTCTGGCGATTGATATATTTCTGGGATTTGATATTTTTGGGATTTGATATATTTCTGAAATTGATATATTTTTTGGCATTTGATGATATATTTCTGCCATTTGATATATTGTTTGCATTTGATATATTTTTGCATTTGATATATTTCTGCCATTTGATATATTTCTGCCGGGTTTGATATGTTTCTGGCGTTTGATATCATTTCTGGCGTTTGTCTCCATATGTTCTGTAGTTGTCTTTTTGCCCAATGGCCTTGCCCATACAGCCTGTAGCTGTGACACTGAATTCTTGTTATGATCTCATGAAACAGTGCCCTCTTGTGTCAAGGATAAGCAGGAAATTCAACTACAATTTTTAAAACGGATTGTTCAACCTTCACTTTAAATCAAAATGTATTTCTGACTTTGTTTCAGCTGTCCAGAAGCATGGATATTTGGTATAAATGTATCTATTTTAGAAAGTGGCAATGAGAGTTTACAACGATGAGGGCAGCACGCATATAAATTCCTTTCCATTGTTTCCGTAATATTCACAGTTTTCTTAGCATGCGTAAGTAACGTGGGAAAAAGGACTGATAAGTCTACTGTCATCTAGTCATTTAAAAATCTCCCACATTAAAATCATTGTTATGAATGTTATACTTTGGGAGAGACCGGGTGGCATCTTTCAAAGGGATACTTTGTTTACAATGGCGAAAATGATGAGAATGGACGACACATTAACTTTGAACTGAGTAGGTAATTGTCCCACTGTACGAAAAAAGAGTGTTAAGTCGCGCTATGCTATTACACGTAAGGACTGTTCTATGCGGGAAGGATTAACAATTCTTCACAAAGTGATGATTTTTTGGGGAGGGGGTTGTTGGCTTCTATTATATATAAATATTTTCATAATTTATTTTCAGAAATATTAATATTGATGAATAAAGATGAAAACAAACGTTTTTATTATTGCATGTGTTTCGTCTTTTGTTTTGCATACTCTTGTCGTTTATTGTTATGCTTTCAGCCGTAGTGATACGGTTTTAACACTCCTATCAATAACATAACTGTTGCTAAGGGCATTCAAGATTTTTTAGCTCACATTTCTTTTCCACTTCCTATGTTTAAAGGGGCTGTATCTCTGAAAGCCCTTTCATTGGGAGTGTAAAATATGAGATATGCAAGCCTATATATATCTCCAGAATGCAACATTCGACAGGGTCAAACCTATGCCAAATTAAAAGCTTATGATGTGACAAATTCAACTGTATATATAACTCATATATATATTTTTTTAATTTTGCGACATAATACCCATTTTTTGTGGAGCCGGTCACTTCTGAATCATTGCATTTATAAACAACTTTTCATAATATTCACAGTGCATATTTTTTTTTTTTTTTTTTTTTTTGTCTTCATATAAGTTGCTACCGTTTTGTGGTATGTTTGAGATGTAATAAGGCACATTATTTAAATCTTTGTAACATTCAACAAATTTTACAAACTTCACATCTGTTAAAGATAAAACTATTTCTGAACATATTACTTGAGACAAATAGTGCACTATCGGTTGTGAAGGCAATAAAGTTATATATTTTAAATTTTGCTTCACGTGTAGCTAATGGTATAATTTAATTAACGTTGTGTCCACGATGAAAAAGGTGAATTTATAATAGAAAATAATCAATTAGTGACTATTAGATGATCATTCTGAGTGAATCACTTATTTTTCGTCATTGTTCTAGTTTACCCTAGAAGAAAGAAAAATGTATTTCTTTCAATAGAGGGTTTTTAAAATTGTTCTAAATTTTACGAAAAATGTGTATTATTATACAAATTATTTTAAATTACACTTTTTCTGGGGTTCAAATCCCGGTGGTTGAGGTGATTATACATAGGCCTACCAAGCCAGTTTTCAGGAGGGTGACCAATACGTCATCCCTTTCCCTCCAGTGAGCAGGGGACACTGTTACATCTTTCTGCTATATCAATTATCTATAGATCATGTGACTTGTTTACTTTGCGTGACCTATATAGAGAAAAAGTGATTTCCCACCTGGGCAAAAGTATGTGCTTTATATACGAGGTTGCCCATTTTGGCCACATATTCATAACATCAACAAAATTTTCCAGATGAATAGATTTGAGATGTAATGTTAGTGCCTTATTAAAAATAAATCAAATTAAATTGTTCTGCTGAAAGCTCAAAATATCCAGATTTTATGTTTTTGCCATAGACCGGTGTATGTACATTTTGTGCCCGGTGCAAATTACGACATTTGGTGCTTCTTTATAAATATCTGATGTCATTGGTCACATCGTCTAAACCCGCTGAGAATAGATCGGATCTGAACTTTCAAAATTGGTCATGGTGTTGTTTGTTAAGAGCATCTAGACAACGCCTTTAAGCTTCGGGATCCCTAAGGTGGGCATTGAACCCCACGCCGTTGTTGGTTTCCGCACCTTTTCACCGCCCGCTTGCCTGATTTCATCCCCTAATGTTCACAAATGAATTTAAACCCCTTGGTTTTCACCACGCAGATTTTTAATAAATAATCAAATTATAATAATGCCTGATCAGATTTTAAAAAGCGTGCATACTTCTAGGAAAAATACAATTTGTTCATCATACTTAATTACAATCAAAAAGGCTTAAATAAGATCCTTTAAGTTCTGAAAACAATATTCTAAAAAGGTGCTCTATATAGCGTCGACATTGGTGGTATAATAGGTTGAGTAATCCTTTAAAAGCAAGCATAGGCATAATCTTGTTATGGTCCCGTTTGATCATCTACGTATAAATAATTAAGCATACGTTTTCATGTGCACTTTGCTTACCATTGTTGGATCCGCCCTGTTACTTGCAAAGTGAACATGGTGAGAATAAACCTAGAGCTTATCTATGAGTATTTCTCTAAAGAATTCCTCTCTTTAATTGACTGAGAGGATCGAAAGCAACAAATGAATTATTGATTTAAAGGGGTCCCTGGTTGGGATTTGCTACAAACTGTAAATTGCGCCAGATAAACAAAATACTCTGTCCGACATGATGAGAGGTCGCCCGCTTCATGCAAACAGCACTGGCGGTTTATGCAAGGGGACCAACGCTGTAACGTTCGTTTGCTAAACAGAAACAATTGCTTATCAGATATGTTTGGCCGGCAGTTTTTCTTACATGAAATGGTGTCTTTGGCTGGCAGTCTGTTTATAATGTGGCAATAACTGAAGCGGAATTCTCCACTGAGCACACTCTATAAAATTGGCCTCAGGTCATAAACATGTTGTTGGGTTAGCGTGCGCTACTGAATCAATTTTGTTTCATCGCAAGGGCTTTTTATGTGCACGGAGCAGATATTGTAAGCTGCTAAAAACCGTGCTGCTGCATCATACCAAGGCTGCCACAACGGTCAGCAAACCAGAACAGACATCCCCAGAACCTGGTGTTGCCCTCGTTGACGTGTCGATTACACAGCTCCGCTTTGCAGCACTGGGTGGTTTTGGATATGTTCGTGTCTGAACACATCGTAGCGCCATCGGACTCGCCGTGCATGGTGTTGCTGATGTGGATCACCGGCTGGATAGTTTAAGAGCATTACCGTTTTTGTTTAAACGGAAGGTCTATCAAGAAAGATCACAGAAATATGCAAAAAGGATGATCAATTTAAATGTTATGCAATTAATTTCTTCAAAAGCTCTATTGTCATGGTAATGAAAATAATTATATATCTGAATCCATTTACAGAGAAAGTTTGGGCACTAATTCAACGAAGCCCTTTAAAAATACAACACCAATATATTTCACTTGTTTTGCACAAATAGTAATATGCAGTCATGTATTTCCTTTTTAAACACGCTAATTTTGTGTGGTCCAAAGGGGATGGGGGCACAACGCCATATGGTTAATAAGTGGAGGACAAACTACTAAAATTTTACAAAAATCTCCGTTGAGGCCGCACAGTTCTCTATATAAACCTTATCAGGTGTGCGTGCAATGAATTTTTGCAAGGGTTTGGGGTTTTGGAAAAGGTTGTAAACAAACACTTGCACGTTTGTAAAGTCAATGGAGGAAAAAGGTGGTCAGTCAGAAAATGGAAGTTTTTTACGTATTATAGCAAAATTACGGAAAATGATTAGAGGTACATAATATTCATCACTTTTGGTTATTTTTCTTTCTTCTATTATGGCGCTTAGAGGCACTTGCAATTTGCGCTATATATACATTCTATTATGATTATTATTATTAACCAATATCAGAGGGTCCCAAAATAATATAATAATAAGATAATATTTTAATAAAACAGTTTGTCCTCAACCCTTTTTTGTTTTTATTTTAATTATTTTATAATGGTTTTGATTTTTGGGCAGTAATTTTGTTTTATTTTAAACTTTTAAAATCAATTTTAACTAAGATTCTTAATAATTTTCTCTATAATTTGCTATAAAACTCAAAAACTTTCCAACTTCTTACCGATCACCTTTCTCCTCCATTGACTTTGTGCAAACATCTTGCGTTTGTTTGCAACTTTTTTTTCAAAACTCTAACTCCACTATAATTCATTGTACTAATTCAATAAAACTGTTAACCCTGACTGTGGATTTTATAGTGTTCTATAATGGAACTTACTACGCGCCTTTTCTACGCAACGCTTTTTTTTTTACGCAGCGACTTTTGTTTTTGGGCGGCGACTTTTTTTTTTTACCCAGCGACTTCGGGTTCTTGGTGTTTAGGGATTCCCATGCTCCGCATGCACTAATAATAGTAGCTGTAATTCCACGTTGTGCAGCGTGATAACCTGTGCAGGGAATCCCAAAAGCACTCCCAACAAGTCACTACGTAAAAAGAATTGCTTAATAAAAAAGTCGCCGCCCAAAAACGAAGTCGCCGCGTATTAGCGATCGCCATAAGCTAAAGTCGCTGCGTAAACAAAAAGTCGCCGCCAAAACAAAAACGTCGCCGCGTAAAAAAGTCTTCGCGTAAAAGAGCCGCCGCTTAAAACCAAAAAGTCGCCGCGTAAAAAAAAAAGCCACTGCCAAAAAAAAAAGGGCGCCGCGTAAGCAAAATTATAGGAACACCATAAATTTACTTATTTTATAGCAATCTACATGTAATTGCACGGTAAATCTACGATAAATTAAAACTGTTTCCAAGCTCATACCTTGATTATGCGCCACAAAATCACTTTCTGAACCATTCACAGTGCGCCACATGGTCCCCTAAATGTTTAGATAAAGTGATTTTACCGAAAAATATGATGAAATCAAATGGATAGCCTGGTTCAAGCCTTCCCACTAAAAGGCACACTGAAACGGTATCAAAATTTCCATATACAAGATTTTTAAGAAGAAATTTTGGCCCAAGGGTTGCCTATTGATCGTTTATCAGTGTTAGAATTGACATAATGTTCGATATTATCCCGCCAATGATTACGTCCACAATTAAATTGATATGTCAATCGGTTCTGCCAGCAGCTCTCTCCGGCGTTGCATTTTTGGTACCCTTCGTTGGTCAACGGACTGCTCGTAATGGCAAGTATCGGTCATGTTTGTAGTGTCGCAAGTAAAACAACTAATCTGAGGCGCTGAAATGAAGGGAAATAAACACCCAATGAATGTGACATTGGGTCCTATAAAGCCCAAAGCCCGCGAGAACAGGGTTGCTGTGGGTGCTGCAACACCCCCAACGTTTTTTGGGTTTGGGGTGCTGGAATATGCCTACAGATCACCTAGGACCCCACAACTCCCAGGGACCCTTGGGTGGCAGGGGGGA
>CM055819.1:56445174-56492782 GCA_029582265.1 Zoroaster sp. YZ-2022 | reverse complement strand
ACAATTTACATATGCATGCACTAAACCCAGTAAACTGGGGCGCTGTACTCCTTAAAAAAATCTGTGGTCGTACTGGCCCGCAGATGTCAACATTTTTTTGAATCACTTTAAATTAAGAAGGTTGTGCGATCATGACCACCGCACCCACATCCACATGTATCCGACTAGCAATCTGGCAATAGCATATGACATTGACAGTTCAGTAGTATACATTAACATCTATGGGGGGACAATGGATCAGCATTCACGCCGCGCGTTCACGCCGCGCCCCCGTCAGTACCCGGGCCGCCTGGGAAGCAAATGATCCTCTAGCAGACTAAATTCTAAGAGACGACGCCTGAGAGCCAAGTCAAAGAATCCTAGTCACAGCCCCAAAGCCGACAGCAGACAGCCTCAAGAGCACCTCGTAGTGGGACCTGCCCTTCGAATACTACAACTAAACGTCGAAGGCCTTTCTGCAGCCAAGCGAAGCCTCATCGAAGTCCTCGCCTCCCAACACTCGATTGACGTTATCTGCCTCCAAGAGACTCACATTGGCACAGAGGAAGCAGGCCGCTACACCATCATTGGCTTCGACCTCCTGTGCTACGCTCCACATGCCAAACATGGACGTGCTACCTATGTGCGTTCTGACATAGCTGAAGCAAACCATTTGACAACAACACAATTCTCTGATACCAAAACTATTGGTGGTTTCAACATTGTCAATGTGTACAAGCCCCCTAGTGCCAACTGGGATCTGCAGGTCCTACCCACCCCACCCCACCCCTGACTGGGGATATCCAGTAGTGGATAGTGATGGAGAGGCAGTTTCAGACTGGGCATCTAGAAATGACCTTGTTCTGATACATGATCCCAAACAAAGAGGAACCTTCCACTCCGCCAGGTGGAAAAAAGACTACTCTCCTGACCTGTGCTGGGTCAGCTCTTTGAATGGAACGCCCTATCCTGCTCAGATCCTCATTCTTGACGATTTTCCACACAGTCAACACCGGCCCTTGCTTGTACACGTTGGCCTACACCTCCCAGTCATAAACAGCCCAAGGAAGATGCGCTGGAACTTCCGCAAAGCCAACTGGAAGAAATACAGTGAAATCCTGGAGCGGAGTGTTGTTACCATCCCACCACACCATCACTGTAGATGAAACGCATACAACCGCTTCTGCAGCGCCATCTACAAAGCTGCCCACTCAGCAATCCCACGAGGCTACCGACCCCTCTACGTCCCATGCCTGGACGGAGAAAGTGCTGCACTCCTACAAGCCTACAAAACATCAGGGGACCCTGAGATAGCAGACCATCTCATTGAATCGCTAAATACAGCTCGGCGAAGGAAATGGGAGGCGACAGTAGCTGACCTGAACTTCACACACTCTAGCAGGAAATGTTGGAGCCTCATCCGCCGTCTAGGAGCTGCACAAAAGCCCCCCAGCCAAAACCGAGCACCTGTCACACCCAACCAAGTTGCATCCCACCTACTGACTATTGCAAAAGCAACCCAAGACAAACCCACCAGAAGAGCAGTTACAACTGAGCTAAAGAAACACCAACAAGCGCTCAGAGACCATAGAAACCCTGAACCTTTTGAGGTTGCTGAACTGGAGAAAGTCCTGCAGGGCCTGAAATGTGGAAAGGCAGCAGGGTATGACAACATCTCTCCAGAGTTTATGAAACACCTTGGCCCCCGAGCCCTAACCTGGCTGACACAATTCTATACCAAGATCATAAATACGAACTTGATCCCAAAGAAATGGCGGACAGCAAAAGTTATTGCCATCCTAAAACCTGGCAAAGACCACAAACTACCTGCCAGCTACCGCCCAATCTCCCTACTCAGCGTTCCCTACAAAATCCTGGAACGCCTAATACTACAACGTATCTCTCCAGGAGTAGAGGAAATTCTTTGTGTGGATCAGGCAGGTTTCCGCAAGGACCGCAGCACAGGAGAACAAGTACTGGCCTTAACCACCTTCATCGAAAATGGATTCGAGAGCAAACTGAAGACAGGGACTGTGTTCCTCGACCTCACAGCCGCCTATGATACAGTCTGGCACAAAGGCCTCCTACTTAAACTCACAAAGGCGCTCCCTGCCTGGGCAACGGCAATAATACAAACTCTGCTGACAAACCGGAGGTTCAGAGTTCACCTTGGTCAGAACACGAGCGCATGGAGAAGACAGACAAACGGACTCCCACAAGGCTCAGTTCTAGCTCCAACTCTGTTCAATCTCTACACAAATGACCTACCTCCACCAAATCTCGCAAATTCATCTATGCAGATGACATCGGTCTGGCATTTCAAGCACCAGACTTTGATGAACTGGAACAGGTGCTCACTGATGACCTTGCCAACTGGACCAGTTCTGCAGAACCTGGCGCTTAAAACCAAGTCCAGCAAAACTGTTTCCAGTGTATTCCACCTCCACAACGCAAAAGCTGCCAGAGAACTAAACATCTATCTGGGCGGACTCAAGCTGAAGCATGCCTCTAATCCAACCTACCTGGGAGTGACCCTTGACAGGACCCTATCCTTCAAGGAACACCTAAAAGGGACGGCAGCTAAGGTTAAGTCAAGGAACAACCTGCTCTGCAAGCTCGCTGGTGCAAATGGGGGCAGCAGCCTCCACACTGCGCACCTCAGCACTGGCTCTCGCATACTCTGCAGCTGAATATTGCGCCCCTGTCTGGTCCAGGTCACCCCACACACACCATGTAGACACCCAGCTCAACACAACCATGAGAACCATAGCACCGGGACTATCCGCTCAACACCACCCCTGGCTCCCTGTCCTATCAAACATTCCCCTCCACATATCCGGCGAGCAGCAGCCACTCAAAGGATGCTCCAAAGGTTAAAACTCTCCCCATCTACCTATCCATGCAGACATCTATAACCCACCCACTGCTCGACTTCCATCTAGACGACCAATTTGGAAGAACATCCCACCAGCTGACTTCACCATCCAACTGGCTTGGAAAACAGAATGGGAGTCCAAGGAGGTCCCAAACAAACATCTGGTGTCAGACCCCAATCAACAGGTCCCTGGCACCAACCTCCCAAGGAGACAATGGTCTACGCTCAATCGCTTCAGGACTGGACATGGCCCCTGCTTGGCCAGCCTTCACAAATGGGGCAGTAGCCCCACTCCACTGTGTGCTTGTGGAGAGGAGCAAACTATGGAACACATCATAGAAGTTTGCCCTCTCCAAAGACTGAAAGGAGGATTAGTCACCCTCCATACAGCAGACCAGGAGGCAACTGCTTGGCTTAGGGACTTTGCATTCGCTAAATAAAATTAACATCTAGTCTAGTTTTCGTAGGCCTATAGTTATTGTGTAGTAACTAAGTGTAGTAGATATACTTGAATGCCAGTCATCTCGTCCCCCAAGCAAAGTCGCCCCCTACATTACAAAGTCACCCCCTAGCAAAGTCGCCCCCAACACAATGGCCCCAGACTCTTTTTCGATGCAGCATCATTACGAATAGTATACGAGTATCGTTTAACAGGTCATCATTCATTCCTGGCATCCCATGTTTAAATTTATGTAATCAAGTTAAACAAACAAAGCTAATGATCAACCTAACGTCAAGTAACGTAACATTCTGAGACTTAAAAGATTGTAAACATACCAATAACTGCATCGAGCAAGTACACCCCATTGTGAAGTTTCAGCTGCGGCCCATGGCCGGTGGATAGATAACGACGAACTCTATGGACGAGGTGCAGACTATACTTAATGTACCATGCCTCGCCTGAAGTTAGAGATCAGGGTGTCTAGGTGCCAGACTAAACGTGTGGTTTACGGACACCCCAAGTTGCTGGAAAACAAATTCACGGTTGAGCGGGTTCACGAATATTTATACATGAATATTTGCGATTTAGGTTCAAATCGCAAATATTTACGTGAATATTTACGTAAATATTTGCGATTTGGGCAGAAAACAGGAATATTCACGTAAATATTTACGTGAATATTTGCAATTTGTGCCCCAATTCGTGAATATTTACGTGAATATTTTCAAATATTCGCGACACGGTAAAACGCAAATATTCACGTAAATATTTTACGTGAATATTTGCGATTTAGTATCACAAGTCGCAAATATTCACGTAAATATTTCCGTGAATATTTGCGATTTGGGGCACAAATCGTGAATATTTACGTAAATATTTACGTGAATATTTGCGTTTTGGAGCACAAATCGTGAATATTTACGTGAATATTTACGTAAATATTTGCGACACGGCCAATAATCACAAATATTTACGTGAATATTTACGTGAATTTTTGCGATTTGGGGCAAAAACCGTGAATATTTACGTAAATATTCACGTAAATATATATGTTTGATGTCCCTTCAGGGCCACCATAGGTGTACGAATACCAACTATTGGGTACAGCCAGTGGGGACCATCGTTCGTTCATGCGGCTGTCAACTCGGCATACGGTACGGGTACTGCTATACCGAGAGACGGGCGGCTGGTCGGTCTCTACGACGGGGACCACCGGGGCTTGACTACACGGGGTGTCTGGACGGGGCCAGAGTGTGTATCAGACCGTATTAGCTACATGTAGGCGAACCAATGGCCATATCGACGCCCTGCACCATTGGTTTAACGAACGAGGCTCTGGACCGTAATAGTTCGGTATATCGCACTGTCATGGATCGAGTCGCACAGATATCATTCGGAATCGCTCTACTCGCTGAGATCAAGAAATCTTGGGGATTATATAGAAATCTGGGGCTAGGAATGAATAAAACATAAGCCTACTTTAGCGTCTTAGCCAATGAGAAGCTTGGCTTCCGCGTCTAAGGGTAGAAACATGTGCAAAATCAGGGTATACAACAGGTCCTTGTTCCATATAAGGTAAGGTATTTGACGAAAGTGAAGTGATCGACAACTTAGAAAGGAGGGCGTGTTCAAGGGAAAATGCTTACTGGGCATGTTAAGCTATTTGCTTGGATGCTAAGCTATTACTGCATGAGGGGAACAGCGGCTGTTCGGTGTGAAGGGGTGGACTCCGAGGAAAGTATTCGGAAAATAGACTAAGTCCAAAGGACGGCTCCAAGCCACGTGGCGGGAGGGTGTGGCACGCACGCAAGGCTCTCGCTGGTGTTGCATTATGCATTGCGTTGGCGCTGGATATGCATGAGCAAAAGTAGCGTCCTTGTATGGATTGCATATTCATAGCGGACAATCGAGGGTCCGGGGAAACAACCCTGGGACTTAGACTGCTTGAAATTGCATCGACAGCAAAATATTGGAAGTGGAAGAAGTGAACTATAAGGGGTGCTAATATTTATCAAAATCAAAGGGTAAGATTCGTAACACTATTCCCCCTGTAGTTTCAAAACGTCCTCGTTTTGCGTTAACATGGAAATAGGTTAAACTCATTAAGAAAACAATAACAATATTACTGTTCATAAAATCTAAAGTTCATAGATGATCACATGGTGAATCAGCTACGCGATGTCGTGCTGATGAAAACAAAAGTCATAGAGTTCATTCGACGAGGCATAATCTTAGAGTTCAAAATGGTTCATCAAGTGTCACTTTTGTAGTTTTGGTCTACGAACTACAAAACGTCTAGGCAATTAATTATGTAAATAAATCTATAATCTACTACGGAAAACTTAAACTGAACACGTATTCTCATATACAGTTACATGTACCGTGTACACATATACAAGTACAGTTCGGACGCTGTCGCGTGGCATCTCCTACATAGCCATATCAGATTACAACCGCACACATTCTTGTAGAGTGTGCAGTCTGGGCTGCAAATTTATGAATGAATGGGTCGTCACTGCTCTGCTCTGTTTGTTTACTACGAGTTCCTTGACCTAAAGAGGTCAAATATGCAAGCAGTATCAGTGAAGGGAGCTAAGTAAGAAACCTGGCTGGTGTGCGCGTTGTACGTTGGCTTCTTCTTGTAGGAGGGGCAATGTTCGATGGTACCGTGGATGACGGGGGGCGATGGTCATTCTTGGGTGGTTGGGAAGGGGAATCATCAGAACTCGTACTGATGGTCTGGGGATCGCGTGTGTCAGGGATATGGACGGCTGGGTCCACTGCTGACGTTTCTTTCAAAAGTTTTTGCATGTCCTTCATCCATGGTGGCACATCGTCGCTGAAGTATCGTTTAAACGATCATGATGTAAAACTTTGGATTTCCCTCTCTGTTTATAACGGAGTACAAAGAGTAAATCGCTTAGTGTTCGTTCAATGATGCAAGGTCCTATCCATTTAACCTTTTTCAGTTTTGGGGAAAGACCCGTCGTCTTGGTGCTGTCCATAAATACACAAGAGCACCAACTGCGTAGTTGTGATGTGAAATTCTTGTGTCGTGGTCTCTTTTCTGTCGTTGACTGGCTTGGACCAAGGTGTTCACGGACTATATGATGGACCTTGGTCATCCTCTCTTTCAGTGCAATGACGTACCACACTCATTTGGGGATGGACTTCATCTTGGGGTGGGCCACCAAACATTAAGTCGATGGGCGCGTGAGTCTCGCGACCAAGCATAAGCATATTCGGGGAGTAACCAGTCGTCTCGTGCTGGCAACTTCTATATGCTGATGTTAGAAGAGGGAGATGAATGTCCCAGTTTCTTTGGTTATCATCAACGTAAGCTGAAATCATGTTCACAAGGACTTGGTTAAATTTTTCAGCTTGGCCGTTGGCCGATGGATGATAGGGCGATGTTCGTGTTTTGTTTATCTCTAAAAGCTTACAAACAGAACGGAACAAATTAGATTCATAGTTTCTGCCTTGGTCTGAGTGTAGATCAAGGGGGACACCAAATCTTGAGATAAATTCATAGACTATTTTGTGGGCAACTGTCTCTGCCGTCTGGTCAGGGATGGCATAGGCTTCCATCCATTTCGAGAACTGGTCACCAACGAGCAAGATGTATCGATTACCCTGCTCACTAATTGGTAAGAGGCCAAGGATATCGCTTACCAGTCTATCCATGGGTGCGCCAACTCTATAGTCTTGAAGGGGGACTCGTGGTGTTTTGTGGGGCCGCTTCCGGGCACCACACTTTGCACATTTTCTTATCCAATTCCGGACTGATTCTTTCAGCCGGTACCAGTAGAATTTGCGTTTTGTCTTGTGAACAGTTTTCTTTACACCGAGATGGGCGGATGTCACAGCATCATGCGTTGCTCGCAAGATGGTGTCTTGCAGCTCTTTTGGTACCACAAGCTGCAAGTATGATTGAGTTTTGTCCGTAGTTACCCATCTCTTGTAGAGGACACCGTTTCGGATGACAAGTTGTTGCCATAACAACCACAGTTTCTGAGTTGCTGGACTTTGACTGACTAACCAACCCAGTATTACGCCAATATCTGGATCAGTTCTCTGCATTTTGGCAATTTCCTCAGAGGAGTAACCGTTCACCCAAGGCATGTCTTGTTGCTGACCAGCATTTGAACCGGCATCGTCGTGCATGGAGATTACATGTACGTTGAACAAGTCACTATCTTGGATTTTGGGCTCCGGAGTGAAGTAGAATAGTTCTGTAAGTTGCGGCCCGGTAATAAAACCGGCTAAGGCGCCCTTGTCGGGGGCGCAGGGCGTGTTACAGTTCATGTCACTTCTCTCTGGTTCATTCTGTGTATCACCGTTATTGCTTGTTTCGGAGTTTTCTGCTGACTTTGCTATCCCATCTTGTTGTGATATCCCTGGCGAGGCGTTGGACAATACGGCTTGTCCGCCGGGAGTTTCTCCAGCTGTGTTTGCAAAACGGCCGACGGGAGTCGATACCCACATGTCATTGATAACTGTACTGCACGAGCGCCAAATACAGTTGCCGAGTTTGCAAATAACACCAAGGAGGAGTGTTACTACTGTTGCCATCAGTATGAGAACTGTCGCGAAGGGGATAGGCTGAACTTTTTCTAGTCTATCAGATGAAAGTTCAGGACTTGGGACGTAACAAGTCAAAACATCCTGGGTGTCTTCACCGCATGAAGATTTGACAATATCGGGAATGTTCTGAGGGGATTCTACCTTGTCTGCAGAGGTAGCATTGATTCGTCTGGTCGATAGGGGGATTACGTCGTCGACTTTGTTGAAATCGGACCACACTTCACTCTTAGTGACACACTTGTCACAACCACCACATGGTAGTTCAGTGAGGATGGTTCTACCGTCGTAGCACGGGCACTCGTCAGGATCACACGGCACCCTAGAGAGGGCAACTGCATTGCCATGTTTCTTTCCTGCACGGTATTCATTCTTAAAGTCAAACTGGGCCATAATCTCTAGCCATCGAGCCATTTAATCAACAGGATCTTTAAATGTCATTGTCCAACTCAAAGTTCTGTAGTGTTATGTGAAAGTCATCGTTGAGTGCTGGTGTTGACGGATTAAAACGGGAGTGTCCAGAGCATATAGGGCACACTCCATTCGGTCAGTGCTGCTGCCCTTTGCTCGGCCTCCACTGCACGTTTCTCTGCCTGCTTTAGCTCTTCTCTGAGGGTCTCCAGCTGGGTCTTGTCACTGCCTAGTGACACAGACGCAAATGACGTTTCGAGGTCGCCGGCTTCTGCTGAGGCATTAAGCCTACGGGATTTACGAAACTTTTTCGGCATGGTGTTTTTGGGTACACTTTGCTGGAAATGGAGACTGGAAGGTCATAGACTATTGTTCATTAATACGTGCAGTGAAGGCGTTGGTGCTTCTGCTAACAGACTGGCTAACATTGGCATTATGGTCGTGCCGGGGTTTAAATATAACTATAAGTGTTCATAGAAGTTCTCATATCGATAGAGTGTTAAAGTTTGTATCCCACCGCTAGCCACCAGTGTTGCATTCCCCACTTTTGTGGGTCAACAAATAATAGTCGGACACAAACTTTGTTGTGACAATCTCAATCAATGGGGTTGGTTTATTATTAACATCACTATTTAACAATGGCACTAGTAACATGTATGACAGGAGTGGTAGCGTATATATAGTTACATGTCAATAGTTAAACTTATATACTTGTGCTAAGTTCCGAATAGGGTGTACGAATACCAACTAGGGTACAGCCAGTGGAGACCATCGTTCGTTCATGCGGCTGTCAACTCGGCATACGGTACGGGCACTGCTATACCGAGAGACGGGCGGCTGGTCGGTCTCTACGACGGGGACCACCGGGGCTTGACTACACGGGGTGTCTGGACGGGGCCAGAGTGTGTATCAGACCGTATTAGCTACATGTAGGCGAACCAATGGCCATATCGACGCCCTGCACCATTGGTTTAACGAACGAGGCTCTGGACCGTAATAGTTCGGTATATCGCACTGTCATGGATCGAGTCGCACAGATATCATTCGGAATCGCACTACTCGCTGAGATCAGGAAATCTTGGGGATTATATAGAAATCTGGGGCCTAGGAATGAATAAAACATAAGCCTACATTAGCGTCTTAGCCAATGAGAAGCTTGGCTTCCGCGTCTAAGGGTAGAAACGTGTGCAAAATCAGGGTATACAACAGGTCCTTGTTCCATATAAGATAAGGTATTTGACGAAAGTGAAGTGATCGACAACTTAGAAAGGAGGGCGTGTTCAAGGGGAAAATGCTTACTGGGCATGTTAAGCTATTTGCTTGGATGCTAAGCTATTACTGCATGAGGGGAACAGCGGCTGTGCTTGGGTTAGGGAGCATTACACGCGGGCCACGGCTAATGACTGAGCGGGTCAGTCACGGTGACTGTTTGGCCGTGGTTCACCCACGAACCGTGTTCGGTGTGAAGGGGTGGACTCCGAGGAAAGTATTCGGAAAATAGACTAAGTCCAAAGGACGGCTCCAAGCCACGTGGCAGGAGGGTGTGGCACGCACGCAAGGCTCTCGCTGGTGTTGCATTATGCATTGCGTTGGCGCTGGATATGCATGAGCAAAAGTAGCGTCCTTGTGTGGATTGCATATTCATAGCGGACAATCGAGGGTCCGGGGAAACAACCCTGGGACTTAGACTGCTTAAAATTGCATCGACAGCAAAATATTGGAAGTGGAAGAAGTGAACTATAAGGGGTGCTAATATTTATCAAAATCAAAGGGTAAGATTCGTAACAATATGAAATAAATGTTGGTGGCTATACACCCCAAATTGTTTATGCCAAAGGTTAAAAATGTACACTTTCAATTTTCATTGCTAAACAAATGAATGGTAGCCATTTTGCTTTTCAAAATGGCTGCCACATGTTATTTTTTTTAAATTTAAAATGTATATGTTTCAATGTCTCAGGAATTTCCTTTTGCAAAAATACATGTACCTATAGATTAAAAAGAATTCAAAATATGTGTTAATTCATTAGGGGCAAAGTTAAAATTGGCAGCCATCATGTATTTTTAAATACCTGCACTGATTTTGTACACTATAAAAACTACTATAGAGGGCGACATTGTGTCTGCAGGCTGTATTTACTGAACAGTCAGTACATGTTATTGGATGAAATTTTACTGGCCCAATTGTTATTACAACAAACAGGGGAAAAACCTACAATTTGTGATAAGTTTACCTTATATCCACCTTATAAGGGTTGATTATATCTTTAAGTAGAGAAGGAATAGTTTTTGAATAGAAATAACTACGTATTTTACAAACATAAATTTCCAGGTGTGTGTAGCATAGGTTGTACTGTCGGTAGGCTTAATGATGAATTCCTTACTTTTGGTCCAACACAGAACAAACAAATTTGGGATACATTCTGGAAAAGTACTATTTAAATCATTACTGCTGCTATTATTATTCCCCATGAAATAAAACTAAGTTCAAAGCAAAAATTAAATGTACAAAAATGTTTGTATTTGCAGATATGTTAAAAAACTAAGGAGGCTCATAGAGAACATCTGTCATTAAAATATTATTTGAGAAATTCATACAGCAATAATTAAATGAGTGGAATCTAAAAAGAAGTGTCCTTGTCTCGGTAATTTTTTTCTTTTGCAGTGTAAAGCAAGTAAACACGACTTGCAGTGGTAACAAAGCAGGCATAATTGTAGTAATTTATGCAACATGGCTGGCTTAGACCCACCTTCTGCAAAAGTGCTAAGAAAGGATACAAACGTTCTTCTTTGCCTTATATGCCAGCAAGAAACAAATGAAGACATTGTTGCTAATCCTTCCAAACACAACAAGGTTTTGGAGTACAGAAGGCTTAAATACCCAATGCTTTACGGTTGTTATGATAGGCAGATGGAGCTCGATAGCCTTGGCAGGCCATCCATCTAGGACCAGAACAAGTCTGATATAAAACTGTTCCCCGGCCATTGGATCATGGTTCCACTGCCTTGTGGACAGCTTTGGGAGAGGCGAAGGCTACGGAAGTAAATCCAGACAGAAAATCCGGAGTGGAGCCCCTAAGGCGGCTGGACGTCAACTTTGACTTCCTTCTGGCAGCTCCTGCAGCCAAACTGGTGCCAAATGTATCGCTCTGCTTTCCTTTGGACCACATCAGTGAGGCCGAGAGGGGGATTCTGACGACTGGGCATCCCAGGATCTCCATACACACTGCCCAGGCCTGCGCCCTGGAGAGGTCACGTCAGTGCCGCTGTCCACAGCGTTAGAAACAACACGGGAGGCAGCAGTTACGAGTTATAAGCCAGGACCGATTGGCGTAGGTTCAGGCGTTACGGGTTGTCTCCGACGGTGGGATGGATCATCGCGTCCCATTGGTCAGCTATCGCCCGCCTCAAGCTGGGCAGCCCCCAGCCAGTAAGATGCTGACCCGCCACAGTCTGCCTGCTTCATTGGGTGCTTGGGGCTAGGAAAAAGACCGACAAGCAGACTGTAAACCCCGCACCAGGCAAACAGAGAAAAAAGAAACTACCCAGGACAATGTGCCCTGGCCTCTCCGATGATCTCCTCCAGGTTGATGAATCCAGGAAAACAGCCATCATTGACCGTGAACTCAAGAGGCTCAACATTGACATCGCCGCGCTGCAGGAAACTAGACTTTCATCAAACGGCAGTCTCAGAGCACAGGACTACACGTTCTTTTGGCAGGGGAAGGAACCCGAGGAACCACGACTACATGGCGTTGGATTTGCAGTAAGAAACTCTCTACAGTCCTCTTTCTCCGCCTGTCTACCTCCTCAGGCCCAGTTAACATCCTGAGCGTTTATGCTCCCACGCTTTGCACTTCCGCAGACTAAGGATCAGTTTTACGAGGAGCTTGACACCACCATCCGAGGCATCCCTACCACAGAACACCTGTACCTACTCGGTGATTTCAATGCCCGAGTGGGATCTGACCACGACTGCTGGCCCAGCTGCATTGGTCACTTCGGCGTTGGCAAGCTGAATGAGAATGGGCAGAGACTGCTAGGGTTATGCTCCTACCACGACCTCTGCATCACCTCTGCGTTGTACTCCACAAGCCGAACCGCCGAGTATCTTGGCGGCATCCCAGGTCCCATCACTGGCACCAGCTGGATCTCGTCATCACACGGATACCCTCACTGAACTGCGTTCTCACCACACGCAGCTACCACAGTGCTGACTGCGACACTGACCATTCCCTGGTTGGCAGCAAAGTACGTCTCCAGCCCAAATTGATCCACCGCTCAAAGCAGAAAGGACGCCCACACATCAACACCGCCAGGACAGCAATCCCAGACCTGCGCGAAAGCTTCGCCAGCTCCATCGAGGAAGCCCTCAAGGATCGCCCTGCCGGCAATGCTGAAGAGAGGTGGAATCACATTCGTGATGCCATCTACAATTCCGCCATGAACACCTTCGGCAAAAGAGAAAGGCAGATCCAAGACTGGTTCGAAGCGGGCATTGCTGAACTAGAGCCAGCAATTGAAGCCAAACGAGCAGCGTTCATCAACTACAAGAGGAAGCCTTCAGAGAAGTCACTCGCTGCACTCAGAAAGGCCAGGAACGACGCTCAGCGGATTGCTCGACGCTGCACCAACGACTACTGGCTGAACCTCTGTCAGGGCATCCAACGCTCCGCTGACTGCGGCATTATCCGCGGCATGTACGACGGCATGAAGAAGGCCTTCGGCCCAAGCGCTACCAAGATCGCGCCACTGAAGTCAGCTGCCGGTGACATCATATCGGACTGGAGCAAACAGATGGAGAGGTGGGCAGAACACTACCAGGAGCTGTATTTAAGGGAGAACATAGTCACGGATGCAGCTGTCGAGAGCACTGCCAACCTGCCTGTCATGGAGGATCTCGAAGATTCACCTTCTGTCTCGGTAAGGCCATCGATTTCCTAGCCTGCGGCAAAGCTCCAGGAAAAGATGGCATCCCGTCTGAAGTCATCAAGGCTGGAAAGAAGACTGCTCTCCTCCACCACCTGCACCAACTCCTTTTACTGTGCCACAGGAAATGCGAGACGCCAACATCGTCACCCTATATAAGAACAAGTGTGACCACAAGCGACTGCAACAATTCGACTTGGTCAGCAGGAAAGGCCTCTTCACTCTACTACAGAAGATTGGATGTCCCCCAAGCTCCTCAGGATGATCACGTCTTTTCACAAAGACATGCAGGGCACCGTCCAGTACGACGGCTCATTCTCGGACCCATTCACAATCGAGAGCGGAGTGAAACAAGGCTGTGTACTTGCTCCAACACTCTTCGGCGTCTTCTTCTCCCTGCTGCTGTCCTATACGCCTTCGATCAGTCACCTCCACACCAGAAGCGACGGGAGTCTCTTCAACCTTGCCCGCCTTCGAGCAAAGACCAAAGTGCGGCAGGTACTCATAAGAGAGATGCTCTTCGTTGACGACGCATCACTGACTGCACACTCTTAGGAGGCACTACATACTCATCAACTGCTTCGCACATGCATGCAGAGAGTTTGGCTTGACCATCAGACTTAAGTATCCCAAACATCTCCATCGGTGACTCCACCCTCGAGGTAGTGGAGGACTTCACGTACCTCGGTTCCACCATCTCCAGCAACCCGCCGAGCTGAACAGGCGGATCGGCAAAGCAGCAACAGCCATGGCTCGCTTGGTAAAGAGGGTGTGGGACAATTCCATGTTGACCAAGATTCTTCTGAGGTTGCGCAGGTGGGAGGTGTTGAGTCTGCGCTCTTGGCGGGAGTAGAGGGTCCATGCTTCGCTGCAGTAGAGCAGTGTGCCTAGCACGCAGTGTGCCTAGCATCGAGCCTGCGTGCTAGGCACACTGCTCTACTGCAGCGAAGCATGGACCCTCTACTCCCGCCAAGAGCGCAGACTCAACACCTCCCACCTGCGCAACCTCAGAAGAATCTTGGGCATCACATGGCAAGACCGCATCCCAAACAAGAACGTCCTTGACCAGGCAGGCATCCCAAGTATGTTCGTGCTGCTCACCCAGCGGCGCCTGCGCTGGCTCGGCCACGTCAGACGAATGGATGATGGCCGAATCCCAAAGGTCATGCTGTACAGCGAGCTTGCTACTGGCTCCAGACCCACCGGAAGACCTGTCCTGCGTTACCAGGACGTTTGTAAACGAGATATGAGGGCAGGTGACATCGACCCAGAAGGCTGGGAGGCTGTAGCTGCTGACCGCAGCAGCTGGAGAATGACTGTGCAGGCGGGTGTCCAGAGGAGTGAGGAGAAGAGAGAGGATCAATGGGAAGAGAGGAGAGAGCGCAGACGGCAGAGGGCAGCATCAGCATCTACAGAGCCAGCCGCGGAATTCACCTGCAACATGGCGCTGCAATCCAACAAGAGACTGAACCACGGCGCAGAACTCCATTGTAGAGAAAGACGGACGCCAACATGACGGTTTTTATACTCTTTCTGAAAGGATACACTACTCAAATATATGATAATGACGGCCATTTTAATTTTCAGTATGGCTGACCATGGAGGTAGAATTAGACTAATTCTACCTCCATGGGCTGACAAACCAAACATAGCTTACTCTGATCATGTCAAATATATGTTTCACTACTTCCTTTTTATGGTAAATGTAGGTTTTGCCACCAAAATCAGCTTTGTACTACATTCGTAGCCAGAGTTATTGAAAAAATAAACCTTAAATGGCGGCCATTTTGAAATCCAAGATGGCTGCCCTCCACAACACTTTCAAAATTGCCAACATTATTTTTGGTCTTCTCTAGTACCAATATGACATGTTTAGATAGGTGGGATCTTCTAATCATTCAGTACCCACGGGATGACATAACACCCCTGACTATTAAGTTTATAACAAAAATATAATGATAAATTGACATGCTTATAAACTGTCTTTGTTTTCACCTATACCGCAAATAATTTTAAAAAAAATTATAAAATGTGAAAACAAATTATACATTGATTTTTAACTTTTCAAGGTTGTACACATGATTGGCAAAATGTCTGTAAAGATCAGATGCCATTTTGTACATAAATTGTTAGACATTGAAATAATCAAAGAGTTGTATGGATGCTTGTAAATTGCTAATAAAGCAACGAAATACATATTTATTTTAACTGTCTGTTGGGTTTCATAACTTGACTTTTGTGGTTACACACTTCCCTCCCCCACAATTGAAACCACTTTGTTGACCTCTTTAACCTAATTGTAAACAATCTAGAAATGAGTGTACATGGTCTTACACATGTAACAAGTGAAATGACTTCAGTGTAAATGAACCCAACCATGATCCTTTGTTGATAAGAAAACAGAATCAGCCTGCATTTATAATAAATGTACGCTCTGTATGTACGATTTAGTGACAGTTCAGAATGGGTGACATTCAGGGGTTGTCATTGGAATCGGTAATTTTAGAATAAAATGTCTGCCCCCTCCCCCAAGTTCTTGGTGATGGTATGTACTGCCACTGGTGATGAACCAACACATTTGGGTTTTTTTCTAAAATTCTTTGGTCTATCATTGCAGCACTATAGAATCTAAGAACTAGGGAAGGGCAGGGGCAAACAAGCAATAAAAGTATAAGGGGCCCAAATTACCAATTCCATTGACTGACGACTGGTGCTTCATTATGTCGAAAATCACACCCAGCATCAATTCTGCATAGCTGAAGTTGCAAGATGTTTCTGTCCTTTCTAAAAAAAGATTTAAGATTGAAAATAGGAGTAAGGGCTTCGATTTAAATAAATGTTGTTTAACTGACATGGATTGGAAAGGTGGTTATCAGATACACCCCTTCTCTTGGACTGAAATGCCAGTACTGCTATAGCAAAAAATAATAACAAATTATACTAAACCTTAATTTTTTGTAATAAACAACCATTAAAACTAAATGAAAGGTTCATCATTGGTATGAAGACCCCTTCTCAAACGATATGTTAACATAAGACGTTAAACCATACCAAGATTGTTGATGACTTGAACAGTTACGATACTGCATTTGGATGTGGTGTCAACGCCGTGTTGGGGTACTGTTGGCTGGAACTCAGTCTGAGCCATGATACATCGGAGTCAACATGCTGTAAAAATAATAGTTCAGTTTTATGGAAGTACATGGAATAAAGTATTTGAAATTTCTGAGTTCTAATTTATGTGAATGAGGAAAATAATATGTCACAGTGAACATGCTGTAAAAATAATAGGAAGGTTTTATAAGTACATGGACCAAGAATAAAGTATTTGAAAATTCAGAGAAGTTCTAATTTATGGGAATGGGGAAAATAGTGTATAATTTTAGAGTAGCTGGACCATTGAAATTGAAAAGGGCATTGGTTTGTTTTCAAAATTGCACACAATTATTCTTGACAATGTGTAACTGAATAAATTAAAGAAATGTTCTCGCACGAAACTCTCATCAAAAGAGAAAGGTATTTAAGGAAATTGGAGAGTCTCATATACTCATATAATTTCATGTGATTGTTATGTGAGTGATGTCTGAGAGAGGCCTCGGGGAGCAGGACCTACAAGTACATGTATTGTGTCATGAATATTGTGCATTTTTCCTGTGAAATAATTGTCTATGTAAGTTTATTTGTATCTGAGAAGGGTACAAAATTAAGGAAAAGTGCAGCAAACAATCGCTAGGCTACTTATTTAATTTGTGCACAAACTGAAGATTTTTGGAGAAAACAAAAATTACAAAATATATGGCATAAAATGTCTACTGAATAATTGCCATAACCTTAACAACTGAATTTTCCTATCCTTATTTATATTCTAAATACATTTTGGTGACATCTGTTCATATTTTGTTAGTTGTTTACTGTCCAATGTATGTTCACGTAGGCCTAACTAACGTTAGTCATGTTAGTTAAACAGGCACAATGCAACGACGAATGGACAGCTTAAAAAATGGTTTGTCTTGTATAAAAACACGAAGATAAATACAGGAAATCCTCTTTTTATGACCGTGTACTGGTGGCGATCCATTTTTACAGCCTAAAAAATTACGTCTAGGCCATGGCACCACACACGCAAACAGCGTCGATATCGATTGTACATGCAGCTCCATTGTAACCAAATATCGTGTACTACACGATATTTGGTTACAATGGATCTACATGTACAATCGATATCGACGCTGTTTGCGTGTGTTGTGCCCATGGCCCAGACTAGCGCCACGTATTGCGCCTTGCGGCGCTATACGATCTTTGATTCTTTCATGCAACGTATATGAAACGTTTTAAATATTTTACTTTTTAGCGTAATTCGACACGTGATGACGTAATCATGACGTCACAGAAAACGGTTTCGTCTGCTTGATATGTTCTGTTTATGTGTTAAGTTTGAAGGCTGTATATGCTTAGCAAGGATGCCTTTGTTACCGGACAAGCGCCACTGAGAATAAGAAGTAAACAAAACAAAAAACAGTACAAAAACAATAGGTGTTCGCGCTGCGCGCTCGAACACCTAAAAAACAGTACAAAAAACAGTACAAAAACAATAGGTGTTCGCGCTGCGCGCTCGAACACCTAAGAAGAAGAAGAAGAAGAAGAAGTAAAACTAGAGCTCAAGCGTTTGTTGGAACAAACACACGGTGTTCGTGTAAACTGGTTCAATAAATTTATCATCGATGATGTCAATATCATAATGTGCAAGGGTTTATCATCTTTTATAATAACAATATCAATTTTGCGTTATAATGTGTTGAATTTGAACTTCCTGTTTGGACAGGAAGTAAAGGTCAGATCAGGTGATTTGAAGGTCATATATGACCTCATGATTATGAAAAAATAACATTAGTACCTGTTTTGGTTCTGAGATGGGAAATAATCCCTTTTATAAAACTGCCGCTGGGGGCGCTCTAAACTTTGATGACGTTGGGTTCGATATTCTTTCCTTGATAAGGCTGAGGCGGAAAGAATGTCATATCCAATTGCCAACCGCCACTTTTTAAGGCTTTTTAAAGAATTATTTTGCAACCACTTACCAGTTACCAGTTAAAAATTATTTTGTCGATCTTTGGGGTTACAGAAAGTGAAAACTATCTTTAAAATTTACTTTTATGATGGTTTTCGGACTTTATTTCCCTTCTAAAAAAATCCTCCCCTTCAGAAAATAGAAGAATCCTAACTTATTATATCCTCAATTTACCCTAAATGATGCACCTAAGGATATATCATCAACTGGACAAATGAAATTAGCAGTTTGGTGTTTCAGTTTGTTTCAGTGAAGGATTCTCTTTCCATGCGTGATTATATGCGTGGACGTCTTGAGCGCCGTTTTTTGAGACGCACAGAATTGTGGTCATCAAAATTTATGTTGGTATAATGACTCACCCCCAAACTGTTAAAGTTGATGGGGCACGGAAAATGTACCCAATAAGACAAACAGTTGAATCATGTTTCATCTTATTCCAGATGGTTGTAAAATTGTTTTTAATCTTGAAAATAAAAATATTGTTTTAGATTTTCAAATAAAATGGTATAATTTGGAGAAGTTCTCAAAACTTAATTAATATTCTTGAAAGACCAATAAAATGGAAGATGGATAAAAGTTTTGCACAAAGTACTTTAAAGCTAACATTTTGTCAAATAAAAGATTTCTTTTCATAACCATGATTTTAATGATTCATTTTCTCAATAATTTTCCACAACCGACGAAATAAACACCAACGAATTAAATAGTCTTCATTCGCTTCTTCTATGGACTGTGTCCATTTTCAGGATCAGTATTTCTTTAAAAAATCATTGCAAATGCAAAGCATTCATATCTTTTAGTTTCCACTGACAACAGCTTGTTGATGGCACAGAACAATAAAATCACAGATGTTCGTGAAAAACAATGTTGAGGTCATGTAAATCCCTTACTAATTGACCATCAAAGCATTTATGCTAACTCATTTCACAAGAATTACAAGCTAATGTAAGGAATTCAATTGTGTTTTTTGTTTTCTAATAGGTCATTGGAGTGACCCAAAATACAACCAACTTTTAACCTCACGACAGCAAACGAAAGACAAAAAGGCCAGAAAATCGATCGAAACAGAGCTCAGAAAACACCGAAAAAAGCAAAAAAAATGCATTCTTCAAACAACTTGCAGACGAACTGAACGAGGCGTCGATTGCAAGAAATGTGGAGAAGGAATTCGCGATGGCCAAAAACTACAAAATGAAAAAAGCAGCACCGGGACGGGACAAAAATATTGACCCTGAAAAATTAAACGAACACTTCAAACAGCATTTTGCTGAGAGAAAAATACCATTACCAGCAGAAGTAATCAACCCGGAAAATTACGAACACATTCTACCCAAAAATCCAGTAAAAACCTACCAAGGTCCACCATCAAAAATTGAAATAGGCGAAATAATAAAATAAAAAATTGAAAAACAAAAAATGCGTCGGATCAGATGAACTGGTCGCCGAATCCATCAAGTACGCAAATTCGCCAATTTTACTGGAACTGCTTACTACACTAATGACGAAAATTTGGCAAGAAAAAACAATTCCTACTACGTGGTACCATTCAGACATCACGTGTCTGCACAAAAAGGGACCAAAAACGGACGCCGCCAACTACCGAGGGTTGTCAATTGGCGCCACACTTAGTCGGTTGATACTTATGATAATCCTTGAAAGACTGCGTGTTTCCTACGAACTGAACATGGGCGACGGACAATTTGGTTTCCCAAAGGACTAGGCAACAACGGACCCAATTTTCATCACCACACAAATGATCAAGAAAGAAGAGAAACCTTTTGGCTTGTGCTTTTTGGACTTGAAAGCTGCATACGACCATATACCGAGAGATGTACTCTTTAAAGTTGCCGAAATCAGGTCAGGGGCGGGGGAGTTGATTGGGATTTTAGAAAAATTATACGAAAATACGACTGCAAAAGTCAAGGATGCCCAGGACATTTTTCAAACCTTCACGGGATGCAGGCAGGGTGGCCAGGAATCACCGGTTTTATTTAACTATTATTTAGATTTTGTGCTGCGAGTGTGCGCACATGAGGCAGAAAAACTGGTCCCAGACCACGGGCTAAAATTTAAATACCATATTCCAACACCTGCGTCAACCGCTACCAGGTCAGACAGAAAATCCCAGCCCCAAACCGGCACGCATACACAAAAAGATGTCGAATATGCAGACAATATAGTCTTGTCTACCTACGACATAAAAGATCTGGAAAAATTACTCGATTGCTATGATACCCATTTCAACAGATACGGGTTAACAATTTCAACGAAAAGACCGAAACTTTACTTTTCAATTACCCGGAAGAAATTCTAAACAAAAAATCTGTAATCAAACTCAAGACAATTCAAGTATTTAGGGTTCGTCATAAGTAACGAATCGGACTCGGATGACGCCTTCCTATCGGCCAGAATTCAAGCCGCGCAAGGAAAATGGTTTGAAATGAAGAAAATGCTGACGGATACAGATATCAGACTGTCGACCCGGATACGGATGTTGGAAGGATGCGTGAGAGCAAGGTTGCTGTATTCAGTGCAAGCGTGGAGTTTGAACGAATCCCAAATGAAGCGCCTAGAGACGGTCTGGAACGGCTACCTGAGGCGAATGATACGGGGTGATTTTATGCGGAAAAAAGACCAAAACGACAACAAACCAGCACCCAAAAACAAGCCCAAAAACAGCACCAACACGTCCCAAAACGGCGATGACACATCACCAACAGACGACACCGTGGACCCAGACCCAGAAAATCTCGCAACCGAATCCCAAGACGACCAGCCCATCGACTGGGGATACATGATAAATAATAAAAAATTACACGAAATTTGCCGAAGCTCCCCGCTACGCGATTTCTGTGAAAAACAGTTTTTAAAATATCACGCGCACATCATCAGAGGCAAAAACAGCAGCATACAGAAGAAAATGCTATTTGCAGATCAACGAAAATTTAAAACCAAATTCGAAACAAAAATTACCAAGCTTTTGGGTTTATCTAGTCAACAAGTTTACAAAAATTTATCGGACAGGAAATTGTTCAAGGCGATGCTTGAAAACCGCTACGGCAGGCCAAGCAGACCACCCAAAGGAGCACCAGTTCCGCACGGGAAAACCAAATGAATGAATGAATGAATTTAGTTCTTGAGATATTGGCTGTTGAACTTGGAAAAGTTGTGAGATTTAAGCAATAAATTAGAAATTAACAAATGTTACTTGGAACACTATGTTTTTTATTTTAAATTTGATGTTTTTGTGGTCATAGAATATAAAAATAAAAATAAATAAAAGACAAGGGTTACCTCAGGAGGTATGAGTTTTCATAATATATAATAAAAATAACATATAATGTGCTCTACTGAATACATTAACTTCTGGTTCAGTCATCCCATATAATTTTAAATTCTTCCAACCGTAAGTTCCGGTTCAATCATGTGAAGTCATTCATAATTTATGGGTGTCAATTGTGCCAAATTTGGTAAAATTCTGTCTTATTTTTTCTCAAGATAGCAAAAAGTATACATTTACAGAATAGTGATTCAGAATATTTCTTCACTTAAACATTTCTGGTTTCGATAGAAAGGAGAGGTCAGATTAGGGTCATGTCTGTGAACGAAACGTGGCATAGTTCAAGGTCTTTAAGATGAGGCAAAGATTGTGAAAATATCTTTTGTGGTTCATGAGATATGATTTTTTGAAATATTAAACTTTGATTTAGTGTAATTCGATATCTGATGCCTTAACCATGACGTCACAACCTAGGATACAACTACATGTTAAGGTCTAACTATGTGTTAAGTTTTAAGATTCTGTACCAGAATAATGCTTAAAATGTTTAGGCCTTAAACTTTTTAATTAATTAATTAATTTATTAATGATAATGAAACATATCATTTGGTTATTACATAAATTAAAATGAAACAAAATTCACTGACCATTTAGAAATTTGCTAACCGGCTAATCGGCTAACCAAAACCAGTATTTAAAAGTAAACACCCAACAATTTTGGAAAAATGTACCAACCATTTTGTTTTTCTAGACTCTTTTTTGCCACATTTTATGTAGCACAACATCTGCTCTGACAGTCTGAGCCTTGTAACTGCCGTTTGACCCGTTCTATTTTAAAGCAAGATTATGTGAAGCAGTCTGAGCAAAGCACAAATTTCATTGACGCTTCATTCACAACACACATACTCATGTTATACTGCGGGACATGTACCATACAAATGCCGCATTCAATGAGAATGGTGTAAATTTCCATGCATTTTCCCACAAAATTCTTCAGGTTTGTTATATTGAAAGGTGATGACTTGAGGAAGGAACATTTGTGACCCAATATCATGTAAAAAAGGAGAAATTTTCCACGCTCATTTCATTCCGTTACGTTGTAGGCCTATATTAAACTCCGTATATTCCTGTGTGTTCGTATTCTGTGCACGCGCGATATGGGCTATTCGTACACACAGGGTATATTAATTCAGCATATTGTTTCACTTAACCTTCACTTAACCGGTTTCGACCGGAAGAAAAGGTCAGATTGGGGTCACGTCTAAAAACGAAATGTGACATAGTTCAAGGTATTTAAGAAGATGAAAAAATTGTGAAAATATCTTCTATGGTTCATGAGATATGATTTTTTGAAATATTCAACTTCCGGTTTCAACCGGAAGTAGAGGTCAGATTGGGTCACGTCTGTGTACGAAAAATCACATAATTCAAGATCTTTCAGATGATGCAACGGTTGTGAAAATATCTTTTGTGGTTCATGAGATATAATTTTTTTAAATATTAAACTTTGATTTAGCGTAATTCGACACCTGATGATGTCATCATGACGTCACAGCAACGGTTTCGTCAGCTTGTTATGTTCTCTTCATGTGTTAAGTTTGAAGGCTGTATATGCTTAGCAAGGATGCCTTCGTTGCCGGACAATCGCCACTGAGAAGAAGTATACAAAAAATAGAGCTTAAGTGTTTGTTGGAACAAACACACGGTGTTCGTGCGAACTTCTGGTTTAATAAAATTATCATCGATGATGTCAATATCATATTGTGCAAGGGTTTATCATCTTTTATAATAACAATATCAATTTCATATTCAAAAGACATATCAATTTTGCATTAGAATGTGTTGAATTTGAACTTCCTGTTTTGACAGGAAGTAAAGATCAGACCAGGTGATTTGAAGGTCATATATGACCTCCTCATGATTATGAAAAAATAACATTGTACCTGCATTGGTTCAATTTCTGAGATTAGAAAATAATCCCTTTTTTAAAACTACCGGTGGAGGCGCTTTAAACTTTGATGACATTGGGTTCGATATTCTTTCCCTGATAAGGCTGAGGCGGAAAGAATGTAATATCCAACGGTGCAATTTGTTTTTGAATACCTCTGTCGGCTCTTGAGATATGACCTTTAAAATTTTGTAAAATTGTTACATCGTGTGCCACTAATTTGACCATCAAAGCATTTATGGTAACTCATTTCACAAGAATTACATGTACAAGCTAATGTAAGGAATTCAATTGTGTTTTTTGTTTTCTAATAGGTCATTTAGTTCTTGAGATATTGGCTGTTGAACTTGGAAAAGTTGTGAGATTTAAGCAATAAATTAGAAATTAACATATAAAAATAAAAATAAAATACAAGCGTTACCTCAGGAGGTATGAGTTTTTATAATATATAATAAAAATTACATAATGTGCTACACTGAATACATTAACTTCTGGTTCAGTCATCCCATATAATTTTTAATTCTTCCAACCGTATGTTCCGGTTCAATCATGTGAAGTCATTCATACTTCACAACATTTTTCCTCATAATATGGGTGTCAATTGTGCCAAATTTGGTAAAATTCTGTCTAATTTTTTCTCAAGATAGCAAAAAGTATACATTTACAGAATAATGATTCAGAATATTTCTTCACTGAAACATTTCTGGTTTCGAAAGAAAGGAGAGGTCAGATAAGGGTCATGTCTGTGAACGAAATGTGGCATAGTTCTTTAAGGTATTTAAGATGAGGCAAAGATTGTGAAAATAGATTTTGTGGTTCATGAGATATGATTTTTTTTAAATATTAAACTTTGATTTAGTGTAATTCGATATCTGATGCCATGATGTCACAACCTAGGATACAACAGCATGTTAAGGTCTAACTATGTGTTAAGTTTTAAGGTTCTGTACCAGAATAATACTTAAAATGTTTAGGCCTTAACACTTAAAATTCAGGACTATTTTTAGCTTTATTTGACTAAGTTTAAATCTTGCTAAATATTTTTTTGAAATTTGCCTAGATACACACCATTTGAATGCCGATTATTTGGGCATTATTTTTTGGGGGGGTTAAAATGTTCTTATTGTACCCCCTGAAAATGGCGGCCATTTTGAATACCAAATTTTGGGGTAATTTTAATGTTTTTTGTGAGTTTTGGGCAAATAGTATATAATGCACTATGGTTAGGAGTGATTTCAATGCATGGTTTCAAAGAACAAATCTCATTCCATGCATGAATAAAAGAAAATCAGTTGTATTTATTTTCATACTATAATATGCAAGAATAACGTAAATTTGTCATATTTTGGTGCAAATTTTGCAATAATGAAATGTACATGTGTATTCATACATTGCCACAACACAGAACATTCACGATCGATTACTTCACATCAATTCAAGGAAAAATCTCTTCCTTTGATGATATGTGTCATCTGCATTTGACTTTACACTTTCACACGGGCATTTTACTGGAATACGACGGCAAGAATGTGACTCTCACGTCTAACGTTAACGTTAACGCGTGAAACACATTGACCGAACGTTCACGAAAAACATGCGGTCTGTGGTGTCCTTCGCGTATCACCCTCAAGACCCATTACGTTCAATCACAAAACAAACTTGATCATTGGAAAGCCAGACTAATAATCTACAAATTGGTATCAAACATAAGCAAATAGAGGGCGGCAAACAAAAAATACAAGCTTCCAAATTTATCAATCGCCGGCGATCGATTTTTACACAGGGCTGAGTTGAAAGGGTTAATCTTTTTAATTTATTTATTTATTTATTTATTTATTTATGATAATGAAACATATCATTTGGTTATTACATAAATTAAAATAAAACAAAATTCACTGACCATTTATAAATTTGCTAACCGGCAAACCAAAACCAATATTTAAAAGTAAACATCCAACAAAATTTACCAACCATTTTGTTTTTCTAGACTTTGCCACATTGTTTATTAAACAATCATTGTGGGAAATTTATTGATGCTTTGGTTTAAAAATTGTACACATTATTCCATTTGCAAAAGTAAATTTAATTAAGTTGATAAATAATAAAAAGAAAAGAAATAAAATACATTAGTTAGAAAGAAGATTGAGATCTCTTTAAATTAACTCAGTGCCTGAAAACCTTTTGACAAGGGCGCATTGGAAAACTGTTACCCTGAAATTGATTGCCCATAAACGAAAGAAAAAAGAAATAAATTCTTTAAAAAATCCTCTGCACATCGATGACTGTTAATTGACTGCATCAATCGCGAAAAGATGTGAAGCATCATATTTCACGATGAGTTAATTGAAGTCATAAATGCCAACTTAAAAAACGATCTGTTAGAATTCACTCTTAGATTTAGAACAAGCGTTAAAAATTCCAAAACTGTGTACAAAAATAACAGCTTGAAATAAAGGACAACGATAGTGAAATTACCGTAAACTGTAACGTATTATATTCTCATTAGACACTGCATATACAGTATATACGTACAGTGTATACACTGTATGATATACTTGTATACATTGTATACACTTGTATATACAAGGTCTCTTGTCTGTGTGTGGTGTGCATAATATAGTACTATCGGAATAGTTGCTCAATTTAACTTCCGTTTTCGACCGGAAGGAGAGGTCAAATTGGGTCATGTTTGTGTACGAAATGTGACATAATTCAAGATCTTTAAAGTGATGCAAAGATTGTGAAAATATATCTTTTTTGGTTCATGATATATGAATATTTGTAATATTTAACTTCCGGTTTCAATATTTAACTTTCGCTCGAACACCTAAAAAATAGTACAAAAACAATAGGTGTTCGGGCTTCACCCGAACACCTAAAAATATAGCCTAGAACTAGCTACCTACGACGCGTAAAGTCAAAATAATTACTGTAGGCCTATCGTCATGATCATGCTGTTTTTTTTACCTGTGTTTTATGTTGTATTTGTTGACCAACCCTTTTTAACAGTCGGGTTATCCTTTGCCGTGTAAATCTATACCTTCTGACGTGGCCGAGCGGTTTAGCTTACCGGACTCAAGTTCTGGTGTTAGCAGCAGAATGTGGGTTCGAATCCCGGCCGTGACACTTGTGTCCTTGAGCAAGACACTTAACCATAATTGCTTCTCTCCACCCAGGGGTTAAATGGGTACCTGTGAGGGCAGAGTTGGTTGATTAGCCCTATATGCGCTGTAATGGCAGCAATTGAGCTGTATACTCCCCAGGGAGCTGAGATGGTTTCAGGAATGATTTATGAGCCTTATGAGCCTTATGAGCAGGGGTAATAATATGCGCCTTGAGCACCACTTAGTTGGTGGATACGTGCGCTATATAAGTCCACACATTATTATTATTATTATTATTATTAATTTCCTCGTCGTTTAGACTATATAACGGATTTTGTCTGTCCCAAAAGAGTCGCTCTCTTCTCAACGCATGTCTAGCTTCGTGGTCCGCCAAAAGTATAAGCGCCATTATTATTATCAAGAGTGGACGACAAATTTTGAACGTGAATATAACACTAATTCAATAGGTAAGATGACCCACACACCAATCTTAAGTTAAGACGGGTTTGACACCGTTGTCATGGAAGTTTTTATTTTTTGTGAAATCGTTCTTAGGACGTGTCTCGATTTAGGAAGAGTTACCCGTCCTACCTCGAGATAAGACGCTTCTTAGCGCTTTGTGAAATCGACCCCAGGTCATCTCGGTTTTAAGTCTCTCAGCGCATTAGATAAGCTATGACGCTAAGTGCCCCTTTCCCCTTGATCTACCACTGCACGGTATCATGTTTATGAATTTGATGAACGTACTTGATTAAGTGATGAAAAGTAAAACATACAAAACCCTAACCATGTGCTGTAGTATTATAATGTCTTTTTTCAGGGGGAAATGTTTTTATTGTGGTCTGAGCCAACGCATCATATAAGACTCGTGAATGCAGTCCATAGACCGTATGTATATAGTAATACATTACTTGCATAACGAGCCCTTGGAAATAACGCAGCAATATGTTAATTTCATTGTAAAAAAAATACATTGCTAATCCATCATATGACTCAATTAGTATCACATGTACTTCACATACACTGCACGTACACAGGGATCAGCGTGTATAGGGTGGAGGTGAGAAATATGAGCGGATCGAGGGAGGCTTAAAAGTGAAGACATATGGCCAAACAAATGGGGCTCACATGAGAACGTATGGTACATTGTTATGGCCAGCAACTCCACAGCGATATAATTTGCGATTTCAGCGCCCTCCAGAAATTTCTAGACGCAACAAAGAAATCAAACAAGATTACACACGATATTTGTAACAACAATTATTCAAATGGTTTAATGTAGGATTTGACGCTTTGTATGGTGGAGATAGATGTTCTCGAGTTCTTTCGGGTACACCATGTAATGATCTCTTTTTGGAAAAAGTGATGGCTCTGAAAAGAGCCGGTTAGTTTGTTCTCAACGTTTTGACTAGTTTGCTCTAGTCATGTATATCTTAATTCAAAGTAAGATAAGTAAGGTTACTTTTAGAAGAAGTTTCCCAATATTACCAATAATGTATAATTGTTTTAAACGTAAACATTGCCAATTGCCTTTAATTCTGTTTAATGTACGCCTAAATTATTTCATTCAGAGAGTAATGAAAGCCAATGTGCTCGCCTCAAATAATCATCAATCCAAACTTCACAAAAAGGCTCCTGTCAATTTAAGGTGAGTCCATTCTGTATTACGTCACAATTACTATGGTTACAGCAGGCAAAACGAAAACATAGTAAATAATTATGTGTGTAGTTGTACTTGGAAGCCTGCTGTCTTTCGAGCGGATGTGTAATTCTGAATTCAGTCAATGTATTATACGAAGTTTAAAATGAGATATTCTAGTTTAATTTTAGCCATGATTTTACCATTTACTTTAGCAATCACCATGTCCTTTGTGATAATTGTAAATGGGGTCAATAATGTGGGGCCCGTGAACCAGGCCGAAGCCGGTGATGACCGCGTATCACCTATGAAGAAGGCATTCGCCAATTTTAGATCAACTTGTCCAAAGCGCGGGAAAAACTTGTCGAAAGGACATGGTAAGTAATAACGTTTTTACATGTATTTGCGCTGAAAATCATTATAAATAACGATACTAATAAGTAATAAGGACATTTCAAAGAATGCAGTTTTAAATAAGATATACACTTATGAGAAAATGCACAATTTTATCAAAAATATTCATAATTAGATTTTAATTCAATTATTTATAACTTAAAAATAACTTGACAAAAGTATGGGACTTCTGACACAGATGTCTGATAGCATAATGTACATTACACTATATACGTGTCATGTACTAGCCTTGACTCAAGGCTGTTGTGGCGCGTACTTACCACAGTATTCCCACCCCAGCCCGGGGGGGGGGGGGGAAGCAAATGTCTCACATGATCTGGGCTTGACGCGCATTGTAGGCCATACCATTAATGTGACAGGGCAAACAAAATTGCGAAACGGTTTAATATTTAAATTTTCATACCTTTTATCAATTTAATTAAACATTAATAATCACAACGAAAAACACAATTCTCACATTTTTCAAAATATTTTGTAAAACTGAAAATATTGGTGTAATTTTTTTCACAGAAACTCTTAATTAAACGACACCCCTGAATTGCAACAAAAACAGTGTCAACGAACAGAAGATTCTGTAAAATTTTACCGTTGATACTGTTGATTTACCTTTCAAGAGCTTTACGGAAATCTGTCCGTTGACCCTTTCCGATATTTTGAGATTTCTAACGTAAATGATTCAGAAAATGTTGTCGCCAAGCCGTTATAATATACGTACATGCACATATACGTTTGCAGCGCGAGAGAGAATGTTACGCACACTAGCTATTTGAACAGTGCATACGTGCTTATACACACAGTCAATGTACCCATCGTCTATACGCGCACAACGATGTTCACCACGCGCATTGGCGTTCGAACTCAAACAACAACCTTGACCCTTCTGTAACCGAAAGCTTATATGTTTCCTTTTTTCCCATTGGAATTCCAATGGAAAATCGTATGCAATATACAGGATCCTAGCTTTGACTCCGTTTGATCCCACACACAGCATAATACAATGCACGCAAACACAGGTAGCTCAAATATGGACCCCGTCTCTGTGTACATGTGAAATGGAGTACACGAAGGTCAAACTCCAACCTGGGCTAGTTGTACATGTACAGTACAATCATGTATCGCGCACAGCAATCATACAATTGCTGGGCCAATCAATAACCAATGATAATACAATTTGGTTTTTGAATTTGGTATATTAGCATTAATAAGCTCCGCCTTAAATTTTGGCATGTGGAGAAGCATCAAGGCGCGACGACGAATGGTTACTGTATGTACATGTACAATACATGTATATTAATGTATAATGTACTACATGTACATATATGTACATGAATATGTACATGTATACAGTATACCTATGAATCCGCACACGTTGTCCATGTGCGCTGGAGTTTGGATAGCTCTAAAGCGGGGGGAATTATGCGACAAAACCGTTCCGACGTGCCTTGATCAAGGCTGGTCATGTACATGTTCATTTGTGATCATTTATTAGGTGTTCGGGCACGGCTACGAAATTGTTCGATTTATTTATTTTTTTCTTTTCCCCTCCAACTTTTTCCCTCCGGAACGTTTAGCCTACGTTTTGACGTCATTTTAACGTCACCAATTGTCGAATTACACTACACCAAAGGTTATTTTTTTATTTTATATTCCTGAACTAAGCATGGAAAAATCTTAATTTTGACACAATCTTAAAGAACTTGAATTATGTGACAGACGTGTACTTAGCGTTCAAATTCAAGAAAAACTAGAGCTTAAGTGTTTGTTAGAACAAACACACGGTGTTCGAGTCAACTTCCGGTTCAATCAAATTATCATTGATGATGTCAATATCATATTTTGCAAGGGTTTATCATCTTTTATAATAACAATATCAATTTCATATTCAAAAGACATATCAATTTTGCGTTAGAATGTGTTGAATTTGAACTTCCTGTTTGGACAGGAAGTAAAGGTCACATTAGGTGGTTTGAAGGTCATATATGACCTCCTCATGATTATGAACAAATAGCAAATTTGTCAACTTATACATCAAATTGAAGCTATGAGATATGACCTTTTAAAATTTGTAAAAATCGTTACTTTCGTGTGCCACTAATTGGACCATTGGCAAGCATTTATGGTAACTCATTTCACAAGAATTACAAGCTATTAATGTAAGGAATTCAAATTTTTTTTCTTTTCTAATAGGTCATTTAGTTCTTGAGATATTGGCTGTTGAACTTGGAAATGTTGTGAGATTTAAGCAATAAATTAGAAATTAACAAGTGTGACTTGGAACACAATGTTTTTATTTTAAATATTGACACTAGCCCAACACATGCTTTTCAAAAACCATGCTAGATGATAAATCAACATTAAAAATCACTCATATGAAAATAGTTTGCCAGGGTTGTAGGCAGCCAGATCAACCTATTCAGCATTATTATGGGCATAAAGTCACAAAGTTGATTTAGCGTAGAAGGGGACTACATGTATAGTAACTGGATTAAACTTGGCTGCAAATTCAAAGAGCAGGAATTGTGGGTTAAATTGTTTGGGGGAGCTGGGGGTTGCTTGTATGGATATCAGCTAATTAGCCTTTCATTAGAAAACAAGCTTATAACTACTACATGATAAAGTTGGAAGAAAGCTTGCATCCGTGCTTTCCATCTTCCCCTGCCCCCCGCAAAAAGTAAATAATTCCCAATTCAAACAAAATTAAATGTAATTATATCCACTGGATCAAATTTGATAATTGCTTGCCCTTTTCATTTTTTTTATGGAAAAACCTTTCAATTCTAGATTTAAATGAAGCCAACATTGGTATTTATGTCTTGGTATTAAGTCTTGTACAAAAATTAATTTAATTGATGGACTGCATGTTTTTATACTGAGAGTGGTCTTTATTTATAATATACTTCACTTTCAGGTTAAGTTTATAACAAAAATATAATGATAAATTGACAATGATAGTGACACTGTAATCAAGCATCTCCTTATTGTGACATGCTTATAAATTGTCTTTGTTTTCACCTAATCTGCAAATAATTAAAAAATATAATTTATAAAATTTGAAAACAAATTCTACATTGATTTTTACATTTTCAAGGTTGTACACATGATTGGCAAAATGTCTGTAGCTGCATCCATACTACAGAATTACAACCTAAAGATCAGATGCCATGTTGTACATAAATGTTTAGACATTGAAATAATCAAGAGTTCCATCGGTGCTTGTAAATTGCTAATAAAACAATGAAATACATATTTATTTTAACTGTCTGTTGGGTTTCATGACTTGACTTTTGTGGTTACACATTTCCCTCCCCCACAATCGATTGAAACCACTTTGTTGACTTGTTTAACCTAATTGTAACCAATCTAGAAATGAGTGTACATGGTCTTACACATGTAACAAGGGAAATGACTTCAGTGTAAATGAACCCAACTATGAATGATCCTTTGTTGACAAGAAAACAGAAACAATCTGCATTTATAATAAATGTACGCTCTGTATACGTACGATTTAGTGACAGTTCAGAATAGGTGACATTCAGGGGTTGTCATTGGAATCGGTAATTTTGGAATAAAATGCCTGCCCCCTCCCCCCAAGTTCTTGGTGATGGCATGTACTGCCACTGGTGATGAACCAACACATTTGTTTTCTAAAAAAAAAATTGCTATCATTGCAGCACTATAGAATCCAAGAACTAGGGAAGGGGAGGGGCAAACAAGCAATAAGAGTATAAGGGGCCCAAATTACCAATTCCATTGACTGACGACTACTGCTTCATTATGTCGAAAATCACACCCAGCAAGATGTTTCTGTCCTCTTTTTAAAAGAGATTTAAGATTGAAAATAGGAGTAAGGGCTTAGATTTAAATAAATGTTGTTTAACTGACATGAATTGGAAAGGTGGTTATCAGATACACCCCTTCTCTTGGACTGAAATGCCAGTACTGCTATAGCAAAAAATAATAACAAATTATACTAAACCTTAATTTTTTGTAATAAACAACCATTAAAACTAAGCACCGGTTTGTTCAGTCTATGCCTTTCTCCATAGTTGATCGATGGTCTATCAAGCCTAATATTTTTAATAAGCATTTTTCCTCATTTTTTGGCCTAGTGGTACTGGTAGTCATGTACCTTGACTCCCCCACAATATTCATGACCGATGCAAAACAACAACACTGAGGACCCACACGAAATATAACTTCTTTGGCAAGCATCAAAACGCGAAACTAAATAGGTTTTTCTACAAATGTCTGTTCGTGCTAACAGTGTATGACTGTTAAGAATAATGTTATTTGTTCTACTTACAAAGATACTGTGACACGAAACCATGCAACAAAGACAGTTCAATGATGGGTTGCACCGACGCGTCGCGACATGATATCCGCTGCAGCGCGAAGTGACTGTGTATGATTTTCGGATACAGCGCGAAGTGACACATTGCAGTTTCCCGGCTGCGAAATTGACACCAATTGAAAATACTAATGCACAGTGGTAACATGAAGGATTCCAAAAAATGCGTGGTGCGTCAATTGGGAAAAGTGTAAGCTTTTTGTTAATTTTCGTTTCGTCGTCTGCTTTTTTGTAACTCAATTGTAACCAAAGATAGTGTAGCGCCTCATATTGCGCCTTACGGCGCTATACGATATTTGATTCTTTCATGCAACGTAACTGAAACGTTTTAAATTTGATTTAAAAAACTTTGATTTAGCGTAATTCGACACATGATGACATAATCATGACGTCACAGCGAAAGGTTTCGTCAGCTTGTTATGTTCTGTTCATGTGTTAAGTTTGAAGGCTGTATATGCTTAGCAAGGATGCCTTTGTTGCCGGACAAGCGCCACTGAGAAGAAGAAGAAAGAAAAAAACAGTACAAAAACAATAGGTGTTCGCGCTGCGCTCTCGAACACCTAATTAGAGGCTCCAAACTATCAGACTGAATAAATATTGCAGCACGATAAATAAAAGAATTTCTGAACAGTTGAATTCTGTATTTTGGCAAGATATTGGGATTTCTAAGGTTTCTGCTGGATGCAGTTAAAAGACTCATAAGTGGAGCATGTAATGGGTGGTTTGGGTTATTCTTAATGTTGTTTGTCATTCTTATAAATTCAGTCTTAGCAGAAGTGTTCACGATTTCTCTTAATGAATGGTAATCTACTTTCAGTATAGGCCTATGTGCAGAATACTTAAGAAACTTCATTATTCTATTCTTATCTTTACATGATATAAAGTGATACCAAACAGGTACAGCATAAATAATATGCGGCAGTATGACAGAATTAAATACATTTTCTTTCGCTCCTTTGTTAAAAAATGACACGATATAAGCTAAACTAGATACGATATAGTATACTTTGCTTAATACCTTTGATATATGACAGTTGAACGTCAGTCTATCGTCAATGCATACCCCTAAATAGTCAGTTTTCGACGTTTTCTCAACTTCAGACCCCTGTATTTTGACACTTTGTGAGTTTGATGACACTAGGCCTTCATGCTCTATGTTTATGTTTGCAAAGCACATTTCCTTCGACTTTTTGGGATTGAGCAACAAATTCTTTTGATCACATGTTGAAACTATATCATTAACAGATCGTTGATAATTCAATTGGTCACTGACAAAAGAACTTTTTGATACTTTGCATGATATTGCAGTGTCATCAGCATATTTTGTGACCGAGATGTGATCATTAGATTTAATTTTATCAGTGTATATAGTAAACAGTAAAGCAGATAATGGACCCCCCTGAGGCACACCAACTTTTATTTCGGACATATCTGACAACCCATTCTCCAATTTAACTTGTCGTGACCACCCCTTTAAAAAGTGAGCCATCCAATGTATAAGCCATGGCTCAGTAATATATCCAGATAAGTCCTTAATTAATTGATTCGGTAGGACGGTATTGAATGCACTTGAGAAATCCAGGAATAGCACCTTTGATATAGTGGTTTCCTTGCTATTTAAATGCGACACAATTTCATGGATTAGTAAAAGCATAGCGTCAGTACACGATACACCTTTTTTGTAAGCAAATTGACGTTTATCCCCAAATTGATCAATACTCTTCATTAACTGTGGCAGCAGAAGCTTTTGCATGCTGTTAAATGCGACACTCGCCAAGTCAATTGGTCTAAAATCATTTACATGTTTGGGGTTCTTCACTTTTGGAACAGGGAATGTTAACGCTGTTTTCCACAATCTAGGAATTTCGCTATTTGTTATGCTTTCCTGAAATAATGATGTATATACAGGGGTTAATTCATTAGAAAAACATTTAAATACCCACCAAGGAATATTGTCCGATCTACATGCAACACCTCTCTTAACCTTATTAAATTGGCGAGATACTAGATTAACATTTAATTCAGGAAAACCATCCTTTAATTCAGCTAAACATAATGGGATGTCTTTACTTATAGAGTCATTAAATCGTCCAAAATGTTCAATCAATTCCCTCCCTAGCTCTCCATCGATACGCATAGTATTGCCATATTTTACAATATCCCAAAATGTACGAGAGTTTCCTTTAATTTGTCCAAAAGTGTTACTTCTTATATCATGTACATACTTGTTTATTGTTCTCTGTATCTTATTCCGTAGGTATTTGTTCCTTTCCTCAATGGCCCTCTGTTTATCTTTTTCCAGTTGTTTAATCATGTTGTCCGGGGGTATTCGTTTCATCATATCTATGGTTGCCAGTCGCTTTAATGGTATACATACGTCACTGACAAAGCCAATATAACTTGAGACCACCTCCATTAATTCGCTTAAATCATCACAACTTTCTCGGAAGACATTCCAGTCCGTTGTTTCGATCATTTCTTGCATAGACATAACATCTCTCTTGATAAGCCCACTTTCCGTTGTGGCTTTTTGTTTACACGGCGTTTCTCAGTATAATCTCGAAGATCATTAATTTTTAGAAATCATTAATCTTAGAAAGCTGAAATCTCGAAAGACATGTAACTGTATTCTTTTTTTAGAGGAAAATAACTGTAAGCGTGTAAGATACTTATAACCACTCCGTCACTTCGTGATAACTGCGACGAATTTTTGTCCCAGGTAAAATGAATTCCCAACAGAATTCGGGGTCAACAAATTCTACGTTAGAATGATTATGACAAATCTGAATGCATTTTTATTTATTATTAACGATGCAACGCAACAAGCTGAAACTTTTATTGGCTGGTTGTTTAATATAAGTATACCCTGTTTAAAAAAAGTAGCAGTTTTGACAACTTTACCAATAATGGCTTAAAAGAGAATTTACAACATTGGTAGAAACGCGCGTGGTAGCGACAAAACTGTGGTGTATGTGCGGTTTGTGTGAACAAAATCCATGCATCAGGTTTTATGTGTGCTCATCAAGCTTGTATGTAACACTGGCGTATGTTTTGTCGTGACGAACAGACATCAGAACTGAAGTAATTCTTTAACGTTAAACCTTGATATTATTTCATTAAAACATTAATGAAAATGATCTTTGGAAATTCAAACCTCTTTGAGATTCATGGAATTTGGTGATGAAATTATACTGCCAAGTTACAGCAGTTTTACAAAGGTAAAAATTAATTCGGTTTTAAATAGGTAAATTAAAATTATTATGAAAAACCGTAGTACACGAAGGTGAAAGTCCAACCTTGGCTATGTATCGGAACAGAATCCAATCAAATAATGGCCGCCGATTGTATGCCTTACTAATTTGTCGATGACGTCATGTGAAGTGTCTCTGAAGTATTTCGTGAGACTGTTATAGCTAGCTCCACTTTTTTTTATCCGTACATGGAAACAAATTATATTATGTTTTGATTTGTAATACTGACAAGTTATAGAACATTATGAATATTGAGAGTTTTTATTTCAGCAAACATCTAAATTTATAAAATGACAACCTATAAAGAAAAAATATTGTCAGGAGAGTTTGATACAATCATCAACTTTCACAAAGAAACGTCTATTATTTAATTATTTTAGAATTCCAAATCCTATAACTTGTCTTTCCTGAAAAGAAACTGGGAAAATTATTATGATTATTATATATTATAGTTTGATGAAATTCTTGCATCGGGAGATAAACATTTGATTTAATTTGCCCTACACCGACGTGTGAATAGCACTGCATACTCAGTGCTTTCCGAGTGTCTGTGAAATTATATATTTGTTTCTACTTTTTTTAAATTACCAAAACAAATTCAGAAGCAGAATTCAGAAGTCTGTGGATAATTTGTACATCTTTACCCCTACCCCCGGACCCCACCTCTACCACTACCCACTGTCTGTCTGTGGGTGTCCTCCACTCCTCTGCTCCTGGCAGATTGGCTGTCATGGACCTCCAACTCCCTCTATGTTGTGCCATCCGGACACATCCACCATACGTCATTCTGCACCACTCTCTTATCTCCAGACCACGAGTCTCTTGGCCTTCCAACTCCCCTTTTACCATCCAATCTGCCATCGAGGAGCAGCCGTTGAAACCCATATTTCCTCACAAGGATAATAATTGCTGAATTATACTCAAAAAACTTAACTTGATTTGAATTAAATTAGTATTTTTGTCTTTTTGGTGTGGCTGGATGTCTTTATGTGTGACTACTAATACTAACCATGCTGTTTTTCAAGGAATTCAAAGAACGGGTGAGATGTAAACCAGTGCTTTAGTTACCGTATTTTACTCCAGTTAGTATTGACTATAGGCATATGCCTTTCTTCAGTGGCAGTGTACGTTATGATGCACTCCAATAATACCGAAAGCATAGGAAGGCATCAACGTCAATACTACAGCTCACAAACATTGCACACTATTTGGATGGGCATGTAGGACTTCACAATAGACCCAAGGTTGATGAGCAAACTGAAAGAACAATCAATACAACGACAATACTTGCGTTTCTACTAATGTTGTAGCTTCTCTTTATAGCCATTATACACTAATGGTAAGGTTGTCAAAACCGCTTCTAAAAGTATCCTTACTTTCTCTGAAACAGGATATACCTATATTAAACAACCAGCATTAAAAGTTTCAGCTTGTTGCGTCGCGTCGTTTCATAGCGAACAAAAAAAGAAAACTAAAAATGCCGACACGCGGGTCTGAAACCGGAAACTTTTTTGGGCCTTAGTTACATGCATTTTGCCCCTCAATTAAAGAGACAAGGTACCAGACTGCCTCCACGCACATGTCGCTAATATTACTGCGCAAAACATACGCAACCATCTTTTGATTACTTAACTGATTTTTGTTTCAACAATTACAGGATAACGACGTATTATTTTTCAGGGTTATTTATTGTAGAATGTTTTATTCTACTTTTAGGAAGACCTTTCCAGTCATGTGTGCTTCGTACCCTGACATTACACGTCACCCACTCAGAGACTTAGTGTATAGGTCTATACCTTTAATATTGTTATTGAGCGCCCTAGATTGTGTATAATGTTGTCAGTGTTGGTGATGGTCAGTGTTGGTGGTCAGTGTTGGTCACTCTTGGTCACGGTCATTAACATGTTAAATACTCATCAATAATTTCCCATACACAAAGTATGTTGGCTAAGAGAGCCCTCACAAATCGGTCAAACGTTCATACCCCTATGTGAAAAAGTCGTTTAAACACAGCACGGCAGAAATTCAATCGGTCCAGCAATTTTGGCTGCAATTGGGCATCGTTTCATAGCAACCCCCAACCCCCCCCCAAAAAAATTTTTTTTAATTAAAATTAAAATTAAAAATGCTGCCGCGCAGACAAGAAATCGGAGACTGAAGGCACTAGACACAAAACAAAGAGAACAGATAAAACAAAACTTAATGCGCACAATATTGCTGTATTTAGCGGAAGGTGAGTGGGGCCAGGGGACACACAATATTTATGATCATTTACTAGCAAAATAAAATACTGTGAAAAGAGAAACATCTGAAATGTCGGACTTTTCTTGGATATTCCCCCACACTCAGCAATTCTGGATCCGCCCCTAGTTGACCCCGTTGTTCCCCACTGCACAGTGTTTTCAATTTTCAATTTGATTGCCTGCTTTATTTAATGAACAATGAAGGATGATTTATATTGACCAACAAGTAATTATCTTTTGTATAATAATGACTGCTTCTCTGAGCCAACGCATCAATTATTAGTGTCACACGTACATTATGTACACTGCATGTACACAAGGATTGGACTGGTATTTTGGGATGAAGGAAAGGATATAATGTGGAAAATAAGGGGCGGATCGATAGTGGCTTAAAAGGGGAGGCATATGGATAAATAAATAATGGAAATTTGTAACTTCCATGTTAAATAATGATTTAGTAGCAAGATGAAAGGGCAATACTTTTGACTTTGCTCAATAGGGCCTATAGCCAATAATTTCTAGACACCATGTCAGACGACATGCAAAATTGAGTTTGACACAGAACTTTTCATCAATTTTCGACGGCAACAAGTGGTAACTTTGCATCAAAAGTGCACTCAAAAACACGACAAATTTCATCATACCACTGGAGTCAATCCGCTAATGATATAATCTGCCATGGTGGAATGGTACGGAATCAGCTAGGCTCATATGCAAATACTCATCAATACATCATTCTTACATTTGTGTAGCCCTCCCGTGCTACATTTAAGGTCATTAGCACGACCTTGTCATCCTGGTACTATAAAGGCACTTGACACAAAGGCATGGGCGGATCCAGAACATTTTTTAGGGGGGACTGAGAATCAAAAACAATTATTTTTCAGTACTACAAAAATTACAATGAAATAATCAAAGGGAGTGAAAAACAATTAAGCACAGTGAGGGGGAAATGAGAGTGCGTTCTCCTCTCCCCTCCCCTCCCCCTCTCTCTCCCTTTTTTAACGATTTTAGGGGGCTACAGCCCCCTTAGTCCCCCCCCCCCTAGATCTGTCAATGAAAGGTATTCATTTTTGGTGGGACTGGGAGGGGTGTGCCATTTTCCGTGGCAGATCAAGGGGCCGAAAAAAGAAAAGAACATTTTTTGTTGTTTTTAGTCGGTACTCTCACAAACAATTATAGTTGGCCCTCCAATCTGAAAGTCCTGGGTAGGACACCTGTTGATATCAACCATTCTGCTGTGCACATAATGTAACTCTCAGTGTAAAAATATTCCATTACGAACACACATTTCAGGATTTCAGTTGGAAATGCAATGGGAAACAATTTGTCCACAAAGGATAGTGGTAGAGGTGGGGGCTAAGGGTTGGGTAAATATGAACAAATTATCCACAGACTTCTGAGCTGAATTCTGCTTCTGAATTAATTTTGTAATTTTTTAAAAAGTAAAACAAATATATAATTTCACAGAGTATGCAGTGCTATTCACACGTCGGTGTAGGGCAAATTAAATCAAATGTTTATCTCCTGATGCAAGAATTTCATCAACCTATAAATATATAATAATAAATAAATAATTTTCCCTGTTTCTTTTCGGGTGGCCCCTCAGTAAAGACAAGTTATAGTCTTTGCAATCTTAAAATAATTAAATAATAGATTTGTCTTTGTGAATGTTGATGATGGTATAAAAAATTTGCTTGATGGGCTATCATTTTATAAATTTAAAGGTTTGCTGAAATAATAAACTCTCAATATTCATAAAGTACTATAGCTTATCAGTATTACAAATCAAAACATGTTTCGCCTCCAAAATAATTTGTTTACATGTACGGATAAAAAAAGTGGAGCTGGCTATAACAGTCTCACGAAATACTTCAAAGACACATACCCTTCACATGACGTCATCGACATAATTAGTAAGGCATACAATCGGTGGTCATGATTTGATTGGATTCTGTTCTGATACATAGCCCAGGTTGGACTTTCACCTTCGTGTACAACGGTGACGTCCAGGATTTAACCAAACATTTGCTACAACAAAAAACAGGTTTTTCATAATAATTGTTTAATTTTTATGTGTGTGAAACTGCTGTAACTTGGCAGTATAGTTTCATCACCAAATACCATGCATTTCAAAGATGTTTGAATTTCAAAAGATAATTTTCAGTAGGTGTTTTTAATGAAATAATCCCAAGATTTAACGTTGAAGAATGACTTTAGTTTTGATGGCTGTTCGTCACTTGAGCGTTACGACAATACGCCAGTGTCGGTACGGGTGCGTTGGGTGCATACGAGTGTGATGAGCACATGAACCTGATGCGTGGATTTTGTTTACGCAAACCGCACATACACCGCAGTTTTGTCGCTATACACGTGCGTTTCTACTAATGTTGTAACTTCTCTTTATAGCCATTATACACTAATGGTAAGGTTGTCAAAACCGCTTCTAAAAGTATCCTTACTATCTCTGAAACAGGATATACCTATATTAAACAACCAGCATTAAAAGTTTCAGCTTGTTGCGTCGCGTCGTTTCATAGCGAAAAAAAAAGAAAACTAAAAATGCCGACACGCGGGTCTGAAACCGGAAACTTTTTTGGGCCTTAGTTACATGCATCTTGCCCCTCAATTAAAGAGACAAGGTACCAGACTGCCTCCACGCACATGTCGCTAATATTACTGCGCAAAACATACGATTAGTCTACGCAACCATCTTTTGATTACTTAACTGATTTTTGTTTCAACAATTACAGGATAACGACGTATTATTTTCTTGTTTATGAGACCCTCAGTTGTCCAAGTCTCGTATGAGTCCGTGTCTTGTTTATGAGACCCTCAGTTGTCCAAGTCTCGTAGTGAGTTCGTGTCTTGTTTATGATTGATACATTACAATCTCATCATATATTATACTATGACAAAGAACATGTTATTTCTATGGGTAAAGCTCATATATACACTACTCAAAAGAAATACATGAACACCAAATTAAATTGCTATAAAGTTATTGATAGTATATGAAACATCGCTTGAAATCTTCCTGTTTGATGTGCTAAATGAATTAATACAATAATTTCCCAATTGAATTTTTGACATCATGAGATGAAAATTCAACGTTAGAATGAATAATTCTAAGTTCATTTAATAACATATTTATTAGGTTTTGTCACCTACCTGTTAAGTAATATTTTCTTGGCAAATACATTCATTTATTTTAGAAAAATGTACTGTTTAAGTATTCTTTACGGAGCCCCTAAGGGGACATATGAAGAAAACAAATTTACGTGGGAAGAAATAATTTGAGTTCTTTATTTCGTGCTCACGAAATGTGCATCCCGTACCTTGACATTACATACCACCCACTCAGAGACTTAGTGTAGGCCTTTACATTATAAATGTACACCCCGAGATTATATATGTAGTTATTATTCGTAGTCAGTGTTGGTCACTGTTGGTCACTGTTGGTCACGGTTATTAATATGAAAATTAATGCATCATTCTTAAATTTGTGTTCCGCCTCCCGCACTGCATTTAAGGTCCTTAGCGCGACCTCGCCATCCTGGTACTATAAAGGCACTAGAGACAGGTGTTCATTTTTGGTGGGAGGGGGCGGTCCCGTTGTCCGTGGTAGATCAACGGGCCGTTTAAGAAAAACAAGGAGAAAATAAAATAAAAAACAATTAGATGACAATTTTGTGATTCACCCAAACATATTTTATTCAATTACCAATGGTGTAGGCTACACACCATTTATACAATATTGTAGCTTCATTTTAAAGTATAATTTTAAGAGAAGACACTTGTTTAACGGGGTCGGATCGAGGGTGGTTTAAAAGGGTAGGAATATGGCAAAAACGGGGCTCATAATTATGAGAACGTATGGTACATTCACAGAAGCAGGGCGGGGGGAACATGATACCTTACGCCCTAGATCATGTCAGTCTGTGGGAGAATCCAGTATACAGAACTCAACGATACAGTAGTTCATTACATTAGCGTAGTCGTTCGACGATTTTTCAGGGATTTGTTTTCACACACCCCTACTCCCTAAACATTTTTCATGGTTACCCCCTCCCTCGTCCAGTGATTTTGAAGGTGTTCATTTTTATCTACTGCCGCTGAAGTCAGTCGGCAAATTGGCTTCCAACCCTCCCACCCCCAAAAACACACGCACAGTGGTCGGTATTCTCACCATCTTTCAACTTGAATCTGCCATGTTGTTTTAATATATTGGATGAGTTGCCCAATATAAACACCACAGTGTAATTGTTAATTCCCCAGTATTTGCAGTGTATGGGCCCAACCCCACAAAATCATTGATCGCTCTATATCCTGTTCAGTGGGACAAACAAGAGAAATGTTTTACCGTTTAAGGAATGCCATTACAATCGACTGGGATTGGGACCCTTGCTAAAGTGTGTCGAGCAATTATTAATTAGTAATTAATGGGATCTTGGGCAGGGGGCGGATCCAGATTTCAAAGGGGCACTTTTAGAAAAATCAGAATTCTCAGATTTGTATTTATTCGCCGTGGCGCAGAAATTTGTAACCCCTCCACTGAGAAACAGCTCCATCAATATTGTGCGAAGTTGTTACCACTGTGACATTATCACAACTAAAAGAATATTTATACGACCATCAATTTATAACTACTACACAGTCTGCTTATCTAAAGAACCATTCTACAAACACTGCCATACACAAGGTTGTTTCTGATATTTTAGAAGGTATTAACGTCGATGAAACTAATGCTTTGTGTTTTATTGATCTCCAAAAATGTTTCGACACTATTGATCATGAAATTTTATTGAAAAAAATTGGATAATTACGGCATTAACGATATGATTTTGCAATGGTTTAAAAGTTATTTACAAGAACGTAAACAAGCAGTTAAAGTAAATGGTAACATGTCTTCCTTCAAGGAAATACAATGTGGTGTGCCTCAAGGTTCTATATTAGGGCCAATATTGTTTTTATTATTTATAAATGATCTTCCGACTTGTATGACATCAAGTACATGTAATCTTTTTGCTGATGATACCGTTATTTATACTCAAGCAGATAGCGCTTATAATGCTAAAACTGCACTTCAAAATGATTTGCAAAATATCGAAAAGTGGTTATGTAAAAATAAATTACATGTTATTGTTAATAAATCATGTTGAATGGAAATCACTACAAGGTCAGTGAATGACAATAATTTTAATTTAATAGTAAATAATGAGCAATTAAATCAGGTTCAATATACTAAATATCTTGGCATTACAACTTGTAATGATATGTCATGGGAACGTCATATATCTACTATTTGTAAAACGTTGGGTCATGGTATTTATGTATTACGTAATTTAAAGAACAAAATTCCCCCTGAACATTTATTGATTGTATACAAGACAGGTAAAACTTGTAGCTTTGCATGGTGAGGATGATAATTAAGACTAATTGCGGTGACAACCATGTGGAATCTCAATTGAGTAGTAATTAGTTCTGAAAAGAACTGGTGGTATACAAGACAATAATTCAACCCCACATTGATTATTGTATAACTATATGGGGCTATGCACCTGATGTTCAATTAAACCGAGTTCAACGCTTACAAAACAGAATGGCACGCTTACTGACAAATAACTACGATTGGAATATTAGTCCATATGACCTTCTTAAAATGTTAAATATTCCTACAGTTACGCAGAAACGAGATTATATTAATGGTATTTTAATGTATAGGTGTTTAAATGGTACAGCCCCTAATTATATGTCTGATTTTATATCGACAGCTTCTGATTTTAATTTTTATAATACCCGTAATGTTCAAGCTAATATGTTATAATGTTCCAAAACCTAGAGTGGAACTTTTTAGACTTTTCAACATGTAGGACCTTCGTATTACAACGAATTACCAATGATGTAATAAAAGGGGCTGGTGATATATTAAGCTTTAAACGTTCATTAAAAGATTATGTTTTAAATGTATAAAGACATCTGTATCTACATTAAGTATTTAGTTATCTGTAGTATCTATATTAAGTTCTTTTTTTCTTATTTTCATATAGTATTGTATTACTTTGTATCTCCTGGGCGCCTAGGAAGAATACCGGAAGGTAATTGGCCTACCCAGGTTAAATATTAAAAAAAAAAAAATGCAGACATCTTTGTCACGTTCCCTAAGTACACAAGTATAACACTAGTCATCAGTGCAAACAAGAGATTGGACTATAATTACTTTACCCCTTGATCCACAGTGTCATTTGGCAAGCCATTGTAGCTTTTCTTCTTCTCAAATAAGACTCGTGAATGCAGTCCATAGACCGTATGTATAATAATAAATTACTTGTATAAAAGAGCCTTGGAAATTAGGCAACAATTTGTTAATTTCATCATTGTAATTATGACACAATTTGTATAACATTTACATATACATTGCACAGGGATCGGCGTGGTAATTAGTATTGGATATGAGAAAATAAGTGGAGAAACAGGGGCGGATCGAAGGAGGCTTAAAAGAAGAGGCATATGGATAACAATAAATCATTGTAGTTTCCACAAGTGACATTATTCGTCCACGTAGTGGTAAAATCGCGTTGCAAGATATAAGCGATTGAATTTGGTAAAGTTTTAAAATCGCGGTTTCGATGTCATCTTAATCTCGAAGATCATTAATTTTTACTTTGTAAGAAAGTTGAATTCTCGAATGATACATAATTGTATCCTTGTAGAGGAAAATAACTATAAACGAGTAACATACTTATAAACCAAACCGTCACTTCGTGAAAACTGTACACGCTGTTGTCAAGTGACGTTTCCCGTGCATTAGTATAGGGACACGTGTCAACTTCGTGGAAAACATGTGTGGCGTGACCGTTTGTGTCATTTCGCCAGTGAAAACTTAAAACCACAGTTGACTCCAATTTTACAAAAACTTCATTACTTTAATTACAAATTAAATTAAAAATGAAAGATAACATTTTCCAGTTCAAATATTGACTAAGACTCATTTTTTTAAAAATACGATTTTTAGCAATCCGCCATTTCGTGAAATCTGCGACGAAATCATTACGATAAGTAAGCACGGGCTCAGTGACAAACTTTAATGAGCTATATGACATCATCACTCATTTACATAAGCTAATCACAGCACGCAGTGGTTTGGGAAGTAATGAATATTCATTTAATGATCACGCAGTGAACCGGTGACCTCCTCGCGTCGATTAGCCAATCAGCATGCAGTACCGTGAAGATTGCACGCGGCGCACAACTGTGTCATTAGAATGCAGTCGATCAACTTCGGTGGTCTATGAATATTACATAGGTACATACAGTAAAATTGTGTAAACTTCATTCAAACTTTGTTTGAATATTCATTATGGTCGACAGCAACTAACTGTGCAGTTACTTTATGAATGAACTACATGAGTGAACAGCAAATAGACCGCCCACTGGAGGCCACGTAGGGAGCGTCTTTCCACCGCGAACACGTGTATTGTTAATGGTCGTGTGTGACGAGTTCAGTGGTGAAGTGCAAAAGTTGTCGTTTTGAATTCGATGGGTACATACATGTATGTACATGTACAAATTTTCCAAAAGCAGAAATATTGGGTTTCTACAGCAAGTAGACAAACTAAATTTGCATGGGGTACAGTTAATATGTCCAGTACCTGTTTCTTTTGGGAGCATGGGTTTCATAAAATAGAGGGTATATGCATTTGGTCTATACTTGTCTGTGTGCGTAATGCAGTGCGTATTTCAACGCTGGTGTTTGTATGAGAAATGTCCGTTTACTTATAGTAATGTGGGGCACACTATTATTGTATGGTACATAAGTTGTTGTTGTTGTGGGTTTTTTTTTGGGGGGGGGGGACATGCGTCGATTTAATCACCTAGATCCGTCAGTGTGGGAGGATCCTGTATATGTATCCCCTAGATCTGTCAGTGTGGGAGGATCCTGTATGTGTATCCCCTAGATCCGTCAGTGTGGGAGGATCCTGTATATCTATCCCCTAGATCCGTCAGTGTGGGAGGATCCTGTATATGTATCCCCTAGATCCCTCAGTGTGGGAGGATCCTGTATATGTATCCCCTAGATCCGTCAGTGTGGGAGGATCCTGTATATGTATCCCCTAGATCCTCAGTGTGGGAGGATCCTGTATATGTATCCCCTAGATCCGTCAGTGTGGGAGGATCCTGTATATGGATCCCCTAGATCCGTCAGTGTGGAAGGATCCTGTATATGGATCCCCTAGATCCGTCAGTGTGGGAGGATCCTGTATGTGTATCCCCTAGATCCGTCAGTGTGGGAGGATCCTGTATATGTATCCCCTAGATCAGTTAGTGTGGGAGGATCCTGTATGTGTATCCCCTAGATCCGTCAGTGTGGGAGGATCCTGTATATGTATCCCCTAGATCCGTCAGTGTGGGAGGATCCTGTATATGTATCCCCTAGATCCGTCAGTGTGGGAGGATCCTGTATATGTATCCCCTAGATCTGTCAGTGTGGGAGGATCCTGTATATGTATCCCCTAGATCCGTCGTGTGGGAGGATCCTGTATATGTATCCCCTAGATCCGTCAGTGTGGGAGGATCCTGTATATGTATCCCCTAGATCCGTCAGTGTGGGAGGATCCTGTATATGTATCCCCTAGATCAAGATATATCAGTGTGGTGTCAAACGATGTTGGTACACTCATTGGTTAATTTTGGCTGCCATGCAATCGACCCGTGGTTGCTACTGTATGTTAATGGGGGATGTTTCATGATCATGACGGCATTTTGAAACGCCTAAATATAATCATATAAACGCCTAAATTAAAATGTATGTTGTTAAGGGTCCCTTGGCTCCAGACTTACTCCTGTCCAAGTTTTTCAGGTGGGTGGGGAACTTTTGCCAAATCTGAATGGGTGTATTCGATCATGCCACAGATTCAGGAAATTAAAAAAGCTCATAGAGTAACTTTGACGTGTTCCTGTCAATAGGGATCGGCACTTGCAAGCTTTTAGGGTAGAGATGACGTCAGCAGAATAGAGAGGGTATAAATTTACTTTACAAACTACAGAGATTTTTCCAGATGCAGGAAATTCAAAAAAAGAGTAGGTGGGGAAAAG